>CP139508.1:168913859-168935339 GCA_021014915.2 Artemisia tridentata subsp. tridentata
TTTGTTAGGAATATAAATATTCAGATGAAGGCTCGGTCACCCCGAGCATCTATTTAGCATCTACATAGCTCGTAGGCTTATTTATATTAGCTTAGCAATATTAGTATTAGTATTATTAGTTTAGTCGTATTTATATTTGTGGAGTGGGTCGGGGCTTTCCCCACTGTCAGCTCACTCCACAGCCCGCTAGGGGCATATTATGTAGTAAGTATAAATACCCCTTCCCTTGCAAGGGAAGGGTTGGAACTCTCATTATTTCAAGCTAATACACATAGTGTTTCTCTCACTAGAAGTTCCCACTTTCTCTCTCTAGTTTTCTTTCATTCGATCCATATCTAGGCCTCAAACAAGTGTTTCTTGCATTGTGAATACCCTACAATTGGTATCAAGAGCCATGGTTAGGTCCATGAGAGTTGGTATTCACGGATTTGTCTAGTTTTTGAGGTTTTTTAGTTCGAATTGATAAGTTACTTAAATTTCATTTTGTGCCTTGTTTAGTGATTAGAAGTTGTTATACCTTGTACTTTCTAGCTTAGGAACAGTATAAGAGTAGTATTTGGTGCTTGAATTCACAGATTTAAGATTTGTGTGGTGTTTTTGGGTGATTCGTGAGTGTTTATCCAAGTGTTCTTGGCTGCGGTTTGTGTGCTCTGGACAAGCTCTTGAACGCGGTTTGTGTCACTTCGAGAACGCGGTTTGTCTTATTACTAGTTTAGGCAAAAGGACAAAAAACATTGAAAGCGACGTGTTTGGCGGTTTGTGTCTACGCGGTTTGTCTCTAAGGCGCGTACGCGGTTTGTGTCTACGCGGTTTGTCTCTGCAGCGTGAACTCGGTTTGTGTCTACGCGGTTTGTCTCTGCAGCGTGTACTCGGTTTGTGTCTACGCGGTTTGTCTCTGAGGAGTGTATGCGGTTTGTCTCTGCAACGTGTATGCGGTTTGTGTCTACGCGGTTTGTCTCTGAGGCGTGTATGCGGTTTGTGTCTACGCGGTTTGTCTCTGCGGCGTGGATGCGGTTTGTCTAGGCGGTTTGTATCCACAGAGGTGCTATTTGTCCGTGGCGGTTTGACCAAAGTTGACTTTTTACGTCAAAACTTCAAACGGCCATAACTTTTGAACCGTAACTCCGTTTTCAGCGAAACACCTGTCAAAACGACCGTGAGACCAAAATTTCTCCAGAATGAAGTTATTGAGTTTCTAAGTTTTTCAGACCAAAATTTTGCCATAATAACTTGCAACAACCATACCAATCAGATCAACAAGTCTACCAGACCTTCATCATAACACATATCAAGCATCATTCCACGGTTTATTCTTGATTTTGTAAAACCCCGCGAAAGAATCTATTTCTCGGTTTAAATCATAGAATTGTAAAATCCCGTGCACGTTAATATCATGTCAAATACTTCAGATTCTGCTATATCAGAGATACTCAGATTGTACAACATGATTGACAAACAAAAGATTCCCAAAGATGTTCGACAGATAAACGTGTTTGACTATGTTGGTGCCAATAGAGACTTTGTGTGCCCGAATTCTCAAGAGAAAGAGCTTCATCAGCCACAGACAAACGTTGTTGAGTCAGATACTGTTAGGAACAACGTGCAACATGAGAAACACAACGAAGCGTCGGCTGAACCTAATGAGGTATCTTCTGTCATTAATAATGATAATGTGTTGCATGAACAAAAGATTCCCGACAAAGTACAACAGACAAACGTTGTTAAGTCAGATATTGCTAATATGGGAAATAGCAATGTTTTTCCCATATGAACAATATGTGAATCACAACGAAGCGTCTGTTGTACCTAGTTGTGCATCTTCTGTTCTAAATGATGATTATGTGCTGCATGAGAACACTGTATTTGTCCCTGATGATAACTTGATTACTAGACTAAACATTTATAAAGAACAAGTGGCTATGTATGAACAGCGTGCTAAGTTTGACCTTAATGAACGTGAGCAGAAATTAGAAGGTCAAATGAGTACACTTATTAAAGAGTCTAGAGTAAGAGAAGAAACATTAAAATTAGAGTTGAGTTCTTTGAAAAGTCAGCTAGAACAGTCTGTCAAACAGAAACAGGAAGTTCAAAAGTGTATAACTACACTTAAGCTAGAATTCAAACAAAAAGAAACAACACTTTTAAATGATTTCTCTAGACTCAAGACGTTAAAAAATAAGCTTGAAGATAAGTTGTACACACAAGACCAAACCAGACAGACTGCCCAAATGATGTATAAGCACAGAAAGTTAAGTGACAAGCATAGTGAAAGCAATGTAGGTAAATCTAAATTAGCTATTCATGAGATTGCTAAGATAGCCCAACCTGCATTAAATAATTCTAATGTGATGTTTATGCCTAATCATGACCCGCCTGAGCATATCTACACAGAAGAAGAGGATGAGTTAAGTGAGAGAACAAGGGAAAGAATGAATGAGAAAATGAGGGATCCCGAGTGCATAGCCAGACGAATAATAATCAAACCCCATGACTATAGTGAGGAAAATCGTCTGACTGTGTTTGCTCCTCAAAAGAAGTTAACACCTGAACAGATATTCTGGAAACAAGATAATGAAAAACTTAAGGAAGAAAAACTTAAGGCCAACACCCCTTTCATTAGAAAAGTTGCGTCCATAACGGTGTATCCTCCCAATACACCTAGGAATTTGGTGCCTTTGTCTCTTCCCACTGAATGCAAAACCTTTATTAGCTTATATGTGCTTTGGTAACTGTTTGCTGATTTTGATAAAACATGTAAGAAGAGAATCACACCAACCGGCATTACTGAGGGGGAAAGGTGTTTTGAACATGCAAAAAGGTGTTACTTAACTGAGGTCATGCCATTCTTTAAACTACTTAAAGAACATTTTAAGGGGTTGCAAACTGCCCTTAAAGCCGAAATAAAAGAAATGAAAGTAGTGTTTAAAGACATGGAAAATGAGGTGAATGAATATGCAATAGAACTTAAGAGTCGTGAGATTGAAAGAAAAAATATACTCATTACTAATGACAACTTGATTGCTAAATGTATTGCACAAGATGTATTTTACACTGCTACTGATTCTGCATTGTCTGCTTGTCAATTTAATGAGTATGCTATTGCGTTAAATGTCACCCAGAATCGTGTTGTTGAGCTTGAGGGGGAGAATTTGAAATTGCTTGAAAAAATTCAAAATGATGACCATGATAACATGGTTAAACGTTTTTCAAAACTAGAAGTTGATTATCTGAATTTGCAACTCAAACATCAACACTTAGAAGAAAAATGCAAAATATCAAATGTCAAGACATCCTCGGATGCTCCTGAGTTTGATACATATTTTGAATTAAGCAAACGTGATGAAAAAATTCAAGCTCACACAAACACGATTCGACTGTTGAGGGCCCAAGTTGCCCAATTGAAATCCAACAAATGTGATGTGTATGGCACCAATAAACCTTCGTCTTCAGATTCTCAGAATTTTCAATATCAAGACACCATCAACAAGTTACATTATGAAAATGAGTGTTTTCGAAAAGAAAATTCTAAGATTAAACAGCATTACAAAGAGTTATATGACTCAATTAAAGTTACAAGAAATAGTCATAATGAAAAGATAACTTCTTTGCTAAATGAAATTGAGAATCTTAAGACTCAGGTGAAAGGAAAAATGCCAAGCACATCCTGTAATTGTGTTGCATCAAAGGTTTCTGCTTGTAAAATGTACGATGTTGATGTGAGGCCTATTCCATTTCCCATGAGACACAACAGACCTGTCCATCAAATGTACCTCTGTCACCTTAGGGATGGACTTGACACTCTTCGTGAGGTTGTGGAAGAGGACAGAATAGGAAAACCACTCGATAAGGCAGTAGGTTATGCCTGCGTCCTCACAAAAAGGATCCAGGAACAGTTAGAATATGCCATTGGCACGGGTCCCAAGTCTAGCAACCAAAGAGATAGATTAGGTGCATCATCATCCACTACCAAGAACAAGCATGTAACCTTTGAGGTACCTTTGGAAACTTCAGATCCCAGCACATCAAAACATGTTCAGCAACCAGAAGTGAAAAAGACTAAGATTCCCATCAGTTCCTCTACAGGAGTTAATAGTGACACTAAAGCTAGCAAGTCAAAACCTAGGATAAACTTTAAGAATTCTAGGACTTCACCAGCTAAAAGTGTTCCTATAAAGAAAGTAGAAGACCACATGAGGAACAAAAAGTCAGAATTGAGCAAAAAGAATCATAATTCAAACCCTAATTCACTTTGCAAGACATGTAATGAATGCTTAATTTCGCGTAATCATGATAAATGTGTTGAGAAATTTCTGAAGTTGTCCAACAAACCCCCAGTTAAGAAAGTTTGGAGAGCTAGAGAAATTAAGCAAACTTGGAAAGCAACAGGAAATAGGTTTGCTAAAGTTGGTTACCAATGGAAGCCCACTGGAAGGAAATTCACTTTAGGAGAACAGTGCCCTTTAACTAGGATAACTAAATCTAAAGTAATGCCTGTACGTCAATGGAAGCCAACTGGAAGGAAATTTCCTGTAGGAGAACAGTGCCCTTTAATTAGGTCTACTTCCACTAGCATTCCAACTCCTACTGAGACTCGGGCGAATGATGCTTCTGTTTCCACTAACCAACTGGACCCCAACTTAAATTGGGGATCCGGCACTCCAAACTCTCCATTTTTGTCTGTTTTCAAATGCAGGTCGTACGGATTGTCCTTTGACATTTGGACTCAGGCTGCTCACAACATATGAGGGGAATTGCCGATGACGTCTGTACACATCAGTGCAGGCCTCGCTCTTCATCATTATGACGTCTGAATACATCAGTTCAGGCCTCGGTCTTCATCATTATGGTGTCTGCTGACATCTCTTCAGGCCCCGTTCATCAAAGAAAAGAAAGGCGTACGCTTGAGTGCGCTTTATCTTCGGAAGAAGAGGAATCTTCTTATTTATGACCATTCTCATCAAGCTTCATGTTCTTCAAATGCTCATTCAGTCACCAAAGGGGATAAAAGTACATTGGAGTATATTCTTATTCACCTGCTCTATCAAAAATGGCAGTTAGTCGTCATGTGCAATTTTTGAGGGGGAGAAAGGTGAATAAACTACATGGTGATTGAGATTTGAGAAGTGGTCATACGACTCTCCATGTTTCTGACTTTTCTCATATAAAGGCTTCATACTTGCTCCATGCTCATTCAGATATCAAGTGGATCTACTTCCATCCGATTGGACGTTTATTCACTCAATCAAAAATAGCATCCTCGTATGCAATCTTTGAGGGGGAGAAGTGTGAACAGTGGACCAACCTCATGTGCACTTGTTCAATCAAAGATTGCATCAATCAAAATAGCATCCTCGTATGCAATCTTTGAGGGGGAGAAGTGTGAACAGTGGACCAACCTCATGTGCACTTGTTCAATCAAAATTGCATCCTCGTATGCAATCTTTGAGGGGGAGAAGTGTGAACAGTGGATCAACCTCATATGCACTTGTTCAATCAAAGATGGCATCCTCGTATGCAATCTTTGAGGGGGAGAAGTGTGAACAAGTGATTCGATGTACATTTGGTTGTTGGTTCACTCACTTGAGCTGGGCATCTAATTGTGACCATGGAGTTGATCAGGTATCACTTATTCGAGATTGAAGTTGACTTCCTCAAAGGCGTGATCTTATCCTATCTTGAAGTCGGGGTTGGTTGGATGCATGACTTTCTATGATAACTTGCTCGTGCTTAAGATTTAAGTTGAAGACTTAGGTTATCTAGTTACCAGTAGTCGGGGTAACTATCACTTAAAGGAGTTACGTTGTAGTACTCAGTGTCACACGCCGATGTCGTTGTGGATAATCGTAAGAGGTGTTAATGTCTCATACCTTGGTTGGGTATTGAGTACTTAGAGATTTGCTTGGAGCACTAATTCTCTACACCGTTCTTCCAACATTAGTGCAAGCGTAAGTCACAAGAATGGGGAATTCTTTCTTCAGGCTCAAGTTTGGTATATCGGGTTTGCTCCATCAGTTATCTTGTAAAGTTGCCTACTTGAGGGTTGGTAAAGATAGTCAGAGACAGTTTCGGTAGAGGTTGATTCTCACTTGAGCCAATTTTGTTCTTCTCACAAGATCTCAAGAATATGTGCGTAATATGTATTGCTGATTCTGAGGTATCAAAACCAGCAAGGGGGAAGGAGACATACATCTGAATGCACAACGAGTACACGTGATGAACTTTATACTTCTTCTGAATAGAAGTTATTCCGGGAAGACAAATGTCATAACCGCAGAGAAAATCAGTGTTTTAACTCGTGAGTCTTGATGTATTATTCCAACTACGTGGGGGAAGATATGTATGAAACAGTTTCTGATAATTAAAGAGGTACACAATTGTATGATGACTTCTGGTTAGTCGGTATCCTACTGAAGGAAATGTGTTCATCCGGGACTTACTTGGTTTTCACGGTACTGTCTTGGTGTTATCATTTCGACTACACACGGGATAAATTGCTTACACTCGGGACTTAATTGAACTTTAATGTAACAATTCTCATCTGCAATTTCCTGAAAGGAGAAAAGGGGATTTCTAGGTCTTAATTGATCTTGATGTTACATTTTCGACTTCATTAATGGGATTGAGTGTGTACTTCGGGTTTTCGGGCTTCATACAATGAGACTGTTTGAATTTCTTCAACTACTTGGGGGGAAGTGGTCTCTGGATACTGTTGGTAGGCATTTCTTCAATCTTCAGCGGGAAGAAATGTGAGAAGAATTATTCAAATGTGAGATGATTCGTTGCTGATCTATTTGAGGATCCCCGAACGGAGAATCACGATGATTATTCTTAAAAAGGAGCAGTAATACTTGATGTGGTTTGCTACGGTTTCCGCTGTACACTTACCTTATGTAAGCTTGAAAGAGAGCTTAGAATCTGCTCAGTAAGAAGATTGTCGGTTTGGGGGGAAGCTATCAAAGCTGTACATTGGGAAGGCTCAAGTTCCGTCGATTGTTCAGGAGCCTCGAAAGCTTTGGTGGTGAAAGTTTAAGAGATGATTGATCACAAATTTCTACAACATACTGAACGTATCCTCATTTCGGTATTCATTTCATCATCGTCTTAAACTGAATAATATAGTTTGTACATATCTTAAAACATACTGTAAATAGAAAATTATAGAAAACCTGCAAATTGTAAATAGAGATGCGTAAAACCAGAAAACCATAAAAAATTAAAAAAAAATTAGAAAATACCAAAAATAGTTTCACCTAGGCATGTCTTCTGTTTATCGATAACATTTACGGACTTAGAAATGTCATTCAATAATGGCACGGGTCTTTAAATGAAGCTCGAGCAGAAGTTAAAATGGATGGTTAAAACATGTCTAAATGGCTTGCTATTACTTTAGATAGCAACCCGCGCTTCATATTGGGGAAAGCACGTCGCCAAAAAGACGGCTGTTCCTCCAACTGGGTGATGTTCACCTGGGCATGGATTACTTCATATCCATGTTTCCCGACTTGATGTACGTTTCAGTGCGTCATATCGTGTATAAGAAGAGAAGTCTTCTTTTCATCAGACTCTTTATTTTGTTTGATTCTTCAAGAGAGTCTTGATGTTACACAAGGTGGTAAATTGAATTAAATTTTCACAAATACCCGTCGCTCAATTGAATGACTACAGCTCTTTTAATGGAAAACGGGTCATTAATTGAGGGGGAGCATATTTGTTCAAATTTTCGACACCTTGCCAAATTTGTGCAACATCAGCAGTGACACTCTCTCGTTGTTTCAGGGGGAGCATAGTATGCTTCAAAATCAGAATACATTTAAACCTGACCACATTTTCTCCCAAATTTTCTAAACTTATTTAAATCACTTGGGATCACAAATCTCAAATGGTTTGAAATTTTTGATCGGGGGAGAGAATGTGATTTATATATGAAATTCTGATAAAATGTGATGATTTGGAAGTTAATGTAAGCTCTCCCGTATGTGCAAAACCATTTTGTATATCAAGGCACATATTGAGGGGGAGCAAAATGTTTTGGTCATAAAAGCAAGCTCTTCCATATGTGCTAAAATCTTTCGTATATTGATGAGGCGAAAAGTGTACCGCTTTTAAGGGGTCATTTAAGCCCGAAATCGTATTTATTTGATCAAATATTGCCCTAAATCGTTCCTTTTGTCATTTTAGGTACTTTTGAGGAGAAATCTGGAAAAGGAGGCATTTTGGACGTTTTTGGAGCATTAAAGTGAAGAAAACGGCAAAGTCTCAAGAATCGGCTAAAAGTTACTCTTGACGGCGTCACAATTAACATGGGACGGCGTCATGCCTTGGCAAGAAAAGTTGGATGTGAAATTTACTCATGACGGGCCAGTGAGTTTGCATGAGAATTCTGACGGCGTCACGCTTTAACTAAATCAAGGGCGTCACGGCTTAAATCATAAGGGGACGGCGTCACGTTCAGGATCCGACGGCGTCAAGCCTTGATAAGCCAGAATGGATTTTTGAAGAGCTAAAGAGGGACGGCGTCAAGATGGTCATCCGGGAACCCTAAAAGCGGCGAGGTGACGGCGTCACAATGCATAAGGTGACGCCGTCAGATGTCAAAGTCTATATATAGTTTTCTAATTTTTTGTCATTAAGAGAGCTTAGTGTGTGGAATTTTGGGATAAAACCCTAAGACGATTTTAGCTACTTTTTCAGGGCTTTTTGCCTTGAGATCTTCCATGTTTCATTGAAAGATAAGTTATCAATTAATCATTCAATATGTCTATGTGTTGTTTGATTCTATCTTATGCTTGTCTTTTGTTTAACATGTTAGGCTAATTTTATCTTGTGTTTGCTTAGATCTAATGAAACCTAGCTATTGATTATTGGTTGTTAGTGTGTTATTAGTTGTATTGGATGATTGTTTATCTATGTTAGGCTTAAGAAAACTGGCTAACTTCCTATTCGGTAACTTGCTTGAACGTCTTAAGAAACATGAACCAAACGCGTACTAAAGGTTTTTATGGTTGTATTTAATGCACAAGCGAATTCTAGTGATCCCATGTTAGGAGCTTCCTAGCCGGCTCGACATAGGAGTGAAGTAGGAGCTTGTAGAGTTTGGGGAAGTAAGTACGCCACCCCACGAATGGTATTAAGGAATACACCCGTCATCCACGCGACTAATACACACTAATTAACCGGTAAAAGATAGTTAGGGAGTAAGGAAATCTAAGTAAACACATTTCTCTACACATAAGTTTCTCACCACTTTTCATTTTTGTTATTTTATTTTATTTGCATTTGTAGTAATTTGGGTTAGTTGACTAGCAACTAATTCCGCCCACTCCTTCAAAACCCGAGATTTTACTTGCTTTTATAAAATATAAAAACATAAAAAAGAATCTTCCTCAACCCTTAGACCTAATTAGAGTAGCCTTTCACACCTAACGAACACTATTCCCTGTGGAGAACGATCAATCCCCCGTACTTACCACTACACTATACTACATCGGTCAGGTACACTGCCTGGTGGGGTTGTAAGCCTCTTGAGATCCCTCGAGAGGTAAAACCTGTTGTAAGGTTGCAAAACCCACGCATCAAGTTTTTGGCGCCGCTGCCGGGGAATAGTTATTGTTTAGGTTGAATTTTTATTTCTATTAGGTCTACTCACTAGATTCCTTTCTAGTGAGATTTTTATTTTATTTTTCTAGGTTTTCTTTAGTCTATCTATTTTCTTCGTGTCTTTGTTCGTAACCATTACCATCCGACATCATGGAAGATGGTAATATCCTTAACCCCCACAACCCACCACCACCTCCTAGAACCCGCACTTTAGGAGGATATTCCCTAAGTTTGGATGATGACCCCCCTAATCTTAGAATCACTAGGAGCCGAAGCTCGATAAAGACTCTTGCCACACCCTATGCTGAACCCGAAAGGGAAATGCATAAATTAAGGCGACTCCACCAAGCGGCTGAACCATCCACGATCAATTTTGATGATGCCCTCTCCGAGGAAGAATCCAATCATCATTCTACACCTCCTAGCCCTCAACCCAATCACGATATGGAAGTTCCCGAAATCCCAATCCCCAAATGTCTCAAGGACTACTCTTCTCCCACCCCTCGTGGTTTTTCCAATGCTATCGTTTTTCCAAATGAACACACGGATGGGGTCTTGCGTGCAACTGATATTTGGCTGGTCCAAAGTGTATGCAAGTTTCACGGATTGAAAACTGAAGATCCAATCCAACACATCAAGGACTTCCTGAAAATAGTGGATACCCTCCACACGGACGGAGCCACTAGAGATACCTCCCGGTTGCGATTCTTTCCCCTTACCCTTCATGAAAGAGCCGGAGACTGGTATAACCAACTTCCTTCCGAATCCATCTTCACATGGGAACAGCTTATCTCAAAATTCTATGAGAAATTCTTTCCCATAGGAAGAACTTCAAAGTTGAGAGACGAAATCCTCCGCTTCCATGTTGGACCAGCAGAACCTATTCACAAATCTTGGGTTAGATTCAAGGATCTAATTAGACAGGTCCCTCATCATGGCATTGAACTCTGGCTTCTTGTCCAAATCTTTTATGACAGTGTCTCCAAAAATGACCAATTGGGCATTAATAATTCATCAAAAGGAAAAATAGCCAAATTAAGCGTTGAGGAAGGATGGAATAGAATTGAGGAATACGCGAATGATCAAGACGATACCTGGGATGAACCCGATTCGATCATGAGCATTTCCAAGATCATGAAAGAGCCTCCTTTTGCTAGCCGGGTGAGTAGATTGAATGATCAGGTATCTTATCTAGACAAGTCGCAACCAACTAAGCGGTTATCAAACCCATACTTGATCTGTGATCAATGTGGTGGCCCGCATGAAGTAGAGGAATGCGAGGATGATACCACCACCGAACAAGCATGCTTGTCAAGCCACGACATCTTCGATGATCCTTCGCTCTTAACTTTCTACCAAAACAATGATTTCACCCCCTGGGGAAATCTTGTGAGAGAAGAGGGAGGAGGAGAATATCCTGACTACAAGGTTAGGAGCACTTTTGAGGATGATCTTGGGCACTTCACGTTTGAGAAGAATCTGCAACTAAATGGTCTCGACAACCTCGTCACTAGCCAACAAAACGACGTGAAGGCCAAATTCGCAGAACTCAACACCATTCTCGACGGCCTTGGCGAACCACAAAGAGATCCTTTACTCGCCATCACCACTCGTGCTGGAACAACTACTAAGGATCCACCCTACCCAGCTCAACCATCTAACGCCATGGAACCCAACACCCCTCATGAGGAGAACGATAATGTGAACGACGAAAATCCCGAGCAAACCCCACCGGTAACTCCATCCCCACCTACTCCTGCCAAACAGCCCCTTAAAGTCCCATACCCATCTCGCCTCAAGAATCAAAAGGTCGAAAGTGATAATAAAAGATTCTTGTCATATTTAAAGAATTCGGTCGTCACCATACCCCTTCTTGATGCATGTTATCATATGCCCAAATATAGTACATACTTCAAGAGGCTGCTCACCAACAGGAAAGGGCTCGAGGGTCTTGTAACCTTAGGAGAAGAATGTTCTGTGGTGACTCAACGAGGGCTACCAAAGAAGGTGGACGACCCAGGTAGTTTCACCTTGCCCTGTTCAATTGGATCTCTTTCAGTCAAAAATGCCTTAGCCGACTTAGGAGCAAGCATCAATCTTATGCCGCATTCCCTGTTCCGCAAGCTAGGGTATTCTGGGTTGAAACCAACCCGTATGAGCATCCAACTGGCCGATAGATCAGTCAAATACCCCTTAGGAATATGCGAGAATGTGCTGGTTAAGGTAGGGAAGTTTAAATTTCCAGTTGACTTCGTCATCCTAGAAATGGAAGAAGATGATCTTGTGCCCATCATTCTAGGAAGACCCTTCCTTGCAACTTCTCGTGCTGTTATTGATGTTCATGACGGCAAACTAACCTTACGAGTGGGGGCCGATAGCTTAACCTTCGACATCAAGGACACAATGAATCTTTCTCTCGAAGCAGATAATCAACTGTATTTCATCGAAGAAATCGATGAACTATCCGACGAGATTGATAATTGTGTAGATGAATAGGTGGAAGCCGGTTGGTTGCGAGATGAAGCTTTCTTACACATCTTAGAGGAGGAGAAGGCTATGGATGTGAATGCAGTCTCCTTCTATCCCAGACAAGAAATCGAACAGCTTGAGCTTCGTAAACCCGAGAACAAACTTAAACCTTCCATCATCAAGCCACCTGCGGTAGAACTCAAGGAACTCCCAACCAACCTTGAATATGCTTTCCTCCAAGGGGAAGATCAACTTCCGGTAATCATAAGCTCTTCTTTGAAAAGTGAACAAAAGGATCAACTCTTGGGAGTTTTAAAAAAATATAAAGGAGTTATAGCATGGAGTGTAGCCGATATCAAGGGTATTGACTCTACCTTTTGTACACATAAAATTCTCATGGAGGAGGATTATAAACCCAGCGTGCAACCTCAAAGGCGAGTAAATCCCAACATAAAGGAAGTCGTAAAGAAGGAAGTCATTAAGCTCCTAGACGCAGGACTAATTTACCCGATTTCGGACAGTCCATGGGTAAGTCCTGTACAGGTTGTACCAAAAAAAGGAGGAATGACGGTGGTGAAGAACGATAAGGATGAGTTAGTACCTCAACGAACAGTAACTGGATGGCGTGTGTGCATCGATTATAGGAAGTTGAATGATGCAACCCGAAAAGATCATTTCCCTCTCCCATTTATCGACCAGATGTTGGAAAGGTTAGCAGGGCATGAGTACTACTGCTTCCTAGATGGGTTCTCAGGGTATTTCCAAATCCCTATCGCTCCTGAGGACCAAGAAAAGACCACGTTTACATGCCCTTATGGCACCTTCGCCTACAAGCGAATGCCCTTTGGACTATGTAACGCCCCCGCCACTTTCCAGCGCTGCATGACGGCAATCTTCCATGAGTTAATGGAAGACAGCATGGAGGTCTTTATGGATGATTTTTCAGTCTTTGGGAACTCTTTTGATCGCTGTCTTGCTAACCTTGAGAAAATGCTCAAACGTTGTGAGGAGACCAACTTGGTACTAAACTGGGAAAAGTGCCACTTTATGGTAAAAGAAGGGATTGTGCTGGGGCACAAAATTTCAGGAAGTGGAATCGAAGTAGACCGGGCAAAAATTGAAGCTATATCTAAACTTCCCTATCCAACAACTGTCAAGGCAATCCGTAGTTTTTTGGGTCATGCTGGCTTCTATAGGAGATTCATTAAGGATTTCTCAAAGGTAGCCAAACCGATGACTCAGTTACTCATGAAGGATGCCCCGTTCGACTTCTCTCAAGAGTGCAAGGACGCATTCGATCTATTGAAGCAGGAACTTACCCAAGCTCCAATTATGGTTACCCCTAACTGGGAGTTACCCTTTGAAATCATGTGCGATGCTAGTGATTATGCTGTTGGAGCAGTATTAGGCCAAAGGCTTAACAAACACTTTCAGCCAATATACTACGCTAGCAAAACCATGAATCCTGCTCAAGAAAACTACACTACCACTGAAAAGGAATTACTAGCCGTGGTATTCGCTTTTGATAAATTTCGCCAGTATCTTGTCCTTTCTAAAACGGTTGTTTTTACGGATCATTCAGCTATTCGATATCTTTTCGCTAAACAGGATGCTAAACCACGGTTACTTCGTTGGATCCTATTATTGCAAGAGTTCGATGTTGAAATTCGTGATAAGAAAGGAGCAGAGAATCTTGCGGCTGATCATCTCTCTCGTCTCGAAAACCCCAGCCTCGCTGAATCTGACAAGAGTGAGATTCGGGAAACATTTCCTGAAGAGCAGCTCATGTTAATAAATGATTCTGAACCTTGGTATGCGGATTATGCTAACTACCTGGCAAGTAGAGTAATCCCTGAGCATATGAGCAGGCATGAAAAAAAGAGGTTCTTTAATCAATTAAAGTACTACTTTTGGGATGAACCCTTCTTATTTCGAAGATGTCCAGATCAGGTAATCAGGCGTTGTGTTTCGGAAAGAGAGGCTGTCAGAATTATGAAAGAATGTCATGCGGGTCCATCTGGAGGACATCACGGAATAAGCACTACTGCACGAAAGGTCTTCGACGCGGGATTCTATTGGCCTACAATATTTCGTGATGTGAAGGGAATGATACAAACGTGTGACGCATGTCAAAGAGCTGGGAATATCTCTAGGAGGGATGAAGCCCCACAGAATTATATACAAGTTTGTGAGGTTTTTGATGTCTGGGGAATTGATTTCATGGGACCATTCCCATCTTCTGGAGGGAATGAATACATCTTGGTGGCCATTGATTATGTTTCGAAATGGGTGGAAGCACAAGCCCTTAGGACTAACGACGCTAGGGTAGTCATTCATTTCTTAAAGAAATTGTTCGCTAGGTTCGGAATTCCGAAGGCTCTTATTAGTGACAGGGGAACCCATTTTTGCAATTCACAAATGGAGAAAGTCATGAAAAGATATGGAGTCTCTCACCGATTCTCCACCGCTTACCATCCTCAAACCAACGGTCAAGTCGAAAACACTAATAGAGCCATAAAAAGAATATTAGAGAAAACAGTTAATCAAAACAGAAAAGATTGGTCTTTTAAGCTCGATGAGGCTTTGTGGGCATTTCGAACCGCCTATAAGACGCCAATCGGGACAACCCCGTTCCGTATGGTATATGGCAAGGCATGCCACCTTCCAGTAGAACTGGAACACAAAGCATATTGGGCACTTAAGGCTTGTAATTTGGATTATACAGTTGCGGGAACAAATAGATTCTTACAGCTCCAAGAGCTTGATGAGTTGAGATTAGAGGCTTATGAATCTTCCATCACATACAAAGAGAGGGCGAAAAGATGGCATGACCAACGGATTAAGAGACCCAAGGAGTTTTCAGAAGGAGACAAGGTCTTATTATATAATTCTCGCTTAAGGCTATTTCCTGGGAAACTTAAATCTAGATGGTATGGACCTTTTACCGTAAGGAGCTCCTCTAAAACCGGAGCCGTTGTATTAATTGACGACGAGGATAGAGAATTCACTGTGAACATTCAACGAATCAAGCATTATCAAGAGAATGGTAATGAAATGATCAATGAGGAAGACATTACTTTTGATGAAGACGTCACGTAATGTACGTGACTTTGAGTCTAGCTACAAGACTCGTTAATAAAGAAAGGCGCTTCTTGGGAGGCAACCCAAGCTTTATTTGTTTTATTTGCTTTGTGTGTTTATTTATTTGTTTGTTTGATTTTATTTGTTTCCGTATGTGTGTTTAATTTTTATTCTTATTGATTCATGTTCAAAAGTACTTTGTGAAAATGCTTTATGTTGTTTTTAACTTCGTCTTAACTACATATAAAGGTATTTTGCAAAAGATAAGTGTAAGGGAAATCTAAATCGGTTTATTAGAACACAAATTAACATGAATCATAATAATAATAAGTTAGCATACATATTCGTATTTGTTTGAGTCAAATGCTTGTATCGAGTCATAATGATGTTTTGCAGAATTTCCAGGAAGTAAGGTAAAGGTTTTTCAAGAAATTTTCCGGAAACTTAAAATGAAAATTTTTGTCAGGTCATTTCTGACGGCGTCAGGGGTTATAACCTGACGGCGTCAGATTTAATTTCCAGAAATTTTTGAAAATTTTGTTTTCATAAAAAGTTTTTATTAAAATCTCCAACTTATAATCTCCAGGAATCTGCAAAGTTATCATTCCACAAGCATTATATCCTTATATATAGATTTTATCCCGCCGATGTTATGCAGGTTTTCGTGTTTGTTTTCTCAGGTTCAACAGGTTATTTTGGACAAGGAAATGTTTTGAATCAAGCTTATGGCGATGCATTAGTCATGGAGCTTCAACATTCTCTTTGGAGGAAGATTTAACCGTGTAATTTCATTATCCAACGAGCGAATCAGGGGAGTATTTGATTTCATTCTTTTACTTTATGCTTTTACATCTTGTTATTTGAACATTGGGGACAATGTTCATCTTAAGTGTAAGGGGAGGGTAAAAGTACGATTTTTGAGAATACAATTGCGCTTGATTTTTGTTTGTTTGATGGTAGATGTGTAATAAAACTGAGAGAAATACTTGTTAAGGTAATTTTAGTGCCAAATCTAAAATTTTTTACAACATATAGGAGTGAAACTTTGATCCTAATAAGCGTCTCATGGATAGGAGTTATATGACTAGCACAAAAACCGTACCACTAAAAAATTTTCCACCCCCAAATATGTGAGGTTCGCCCCTAGAATTGGTAGGAAAAGCATTTATGCTATGATGTGAGTACCGGTAGCACTTAGATTCTAGAACTTGCGTTAGGACCATTCCGAGGCCACAAGTGAGACTACATTCGTGTAGTTAGATTTACTACATGATAAGAGGCATTAGGATTAACCCATGTTTTACACCTGTGTTTTTGTTATAATTACATTGGCTACATTGGTCAAGTAATTCTCCCACACCCTTTGCGTTGTACTCATTTTTAGTACACGATACCCCTAGTACACCCCTCAGAGCCTATCTTTTCGTTTCGACCTTTAAGCATTTTACTTAAAGGAAGAATTTGTTACACCCCACTAAAATGTACACCCAAATCGCCTTAGCCTACCTTGTATGCACTCATTTTTAGTGCATTATTGTGACAACATTTGTTTAAACCCAAGTTAATTATCTAGTTGATTACATGGTTGCTAAGTCGAGTCATATCCTTGTACATATTGTTTTGGGACGATTGGGACTCATGGGTAAAGTACTAGTGTAATGGAGTAATGGGGAAGAACATCATTTATTACCCCCATATGTGCTAAATGTTTTAAAAGTACTCCAAGTTTTTTCAATTATCTTAATTCGAGTCATTAGAATAGTTATTTGTAAAGTTATGTAAAAGTTCAAGTGTAAGGGGATGCAACGCCCCTATGATGTATTATTTTGGATGGTAGGGTAAAAGTGTATGCAAAAAAAAAAAAAAAAAAAAAAAAAAAAAAAAAAAAAAATCAAGAAAAATGAGAAAAAAAAAAAAGAAAAATAGAAAAAACATACGGACTACCATCCCGTTTCATTTTATGTTTATTTTATGTTTATGTTTTGTTATTTTCTTTCATTAGCTTAAGATCGAGTCTAGTCTTGGCTTAGCAACGTTGTATAGTACATGTGATTGATCAAGATCTTTAACTCGCCACCAGTAAAATATCCTTTATCCAACAAAACCGTGTTTTCCTTTTCCCTACACCTAACGTTATAACCCATTTAAAAGCCCTCTTTGATAGTTTATCTTAGGTGCTTACGCCTAGTGGAGGAGGTTTTCGATCCTTTCCCAAGCCTATGGTAATCTATTTGCTATGACAGGTAGTGAGAGATATTTTCCGTTTTCATTTATGAGATTTATTTTGATGACACTTGAGAGATGTGAGTATCTAAACACTACTTGTGAGGTGCTAGTATGTAATCTCCGTGCTTATTATGATTGAAGTGGAACGAATATTTGTTGTAATTACTTTTATGTTTGCATTAAATGACCCCTAACTTGTATTTTGATTAGAATAAAAGCGCATTTGCTTGAGGACAAGCAAATCTCAAGTGTAAGGGTATTTGATGAGGCGAAAAGTGTACCGCTTTTAAGGGGTCATTTAAGCCCGAAATCGTATTTATTTGATCAAATATTGCCCTAAATCGTTCCTTTTGTCATTTTAGGTACTTTTGAGGAGAAATCTGGAAAAGGAGGCATTTTGGACGTTTTTGGAGCATTAAAGTGAAGAAAACGGCAAAGTCTCAAGAATCGGCTAAAAGTTACTCTTGACGGCGTCACAATTAACATGGGACGGCGTCATGCCTTGGCAAGAAAAGTTGGATGTGAAATTTACTCATGACGGGCCAGTGAGTTTGCATGAGAATTCTGACGGCGTCACGCTTTAACTAAATCAAGGGCGTCACGGCTTAAATCATAAGGGGACGGCGTCACGTTCAGGATCCGACGGCGTCAAGCCTTGATAAGCCAGAATGGATTTTTGAAGAGCTAAAGAGGGACGGCGTCAAGATGGTCATCCGGGAACCCTAAAAGCGGCGAGGTGACGGCGTCACAATGCATAAGGTGACGCCGTCAGATGTCAAAGTCTATATATAGTTTTCTAATTTTTTGTCATTAAGAGAGCTTAGTGTGTGGAATTTTGGGATAAAAACCCTAAGACGATTTTAGCTACTTTTTCAGGGCTTTTTGCCTTGAGATCTTCCATGTTTCATTGAAAGATAAGTTATCAATTAATCATTCAATATGTCTATGTGTTGTTTGATTCTATCTTATGCTTGTCTTTTGTTTAACATGTTAGGCTAATTTTATCTTGTGTTTGCTTAGATCTAATGAAACCTAGCTATTGATTATTGGTTGTTAGTGTGTTATTAGTTGTATTGGATGATTGTTTATCTATGTTAGGCTTAAGAAAACTGGCTAACTTCCTATTCGGTAACTTGCTTGAACGTCTTAAGAAACATGAACCAAACGCGTACTAAAGGTTTTTATGGTTGTATTTAATGCACAAGCGAATTCTAGTGATCCCATGTTAGGAGCTTCCTAGCCGGCTCGACATAGGAGTGAAGTAGGAGCTTGTAGAGTTTGGGGAAGTAAGTACGCCACCCCACGAATGGTATTAAGGAATACACCCGTCATCCACGCGACTAATACACACTAATTAACCGGTAAAAGATAGTTAGGGAGTAAGGAAATCTAAGTAAACACATTTCTCTACACATAAGTTTCTCACCACTTTTCATTTTTGTTATTTTATTTTATTTGCATTTGTAGTAATTTGGGTTAGTTGACTAGCAACTAATTCCGCCCACTCCTTCAAAACCCGAGATTTTACTTGCTTTTATAAAATATAAAAACATAAAAAAGAATCTTCCTCAACCCTTAGACCTAATTAGAGTAGCCTTTCACACCTAACGAACACTATTCCCTGTGGAGAACGATCAATCCCCCGTACTTACCACTACACTATACTACATCGGTCAGGTACACTGCCTGGTGGGGTTGTAAGCCTCTTGAGATCCCTCGAGAGGTAAAACCTGTTGTAAGGTTGCAAAACCCACGCATCATATATCGATGCACATACTGAGGGGGAGCAAATGGTTTTAACAAAACATTAAGGATTTGGGCATCTCACGTGAGCAAGGCTCAGACTTCACCAATGAATTGACGAAACTTGAATTGTCATCAATCGAAAGGATACGTCTTGGACGGGTAATAATTTCAAGCTGGTCTAACCAGTGATGTAAGCGTGTCTCGAAAAAGATGTATCTGAGTAGAGAGTACCATTTCGAGAAACTTTCTGTGGACTTGACCAGGCCGGGTAATAATTTCAAGCTAGTATATCTAGTGATGTAAGCGTGTCTCGAATCGGTCATGTTCACTAAAAGTGGATCAATTCAAAAAGTGCGAGCTCTACCTAACATGTGCACATTTATAAAACTATCACTCGAGCACATGTTGAGGGGGAGCATTTGAAAAAATATAAAACTCTCAAGTGTTTGCAAAAATGTGTTTCAGAATCATGAACACTTTGAGAGATTTTTTCAAAGATTTGGTTTGGCTATCGTGGATGAATACTAAAGACTGGCCATTTTAATTAACGCATGGAGTTATAAGGATGGTTAGGTTAGGCTCAAGTTCCCACGATCCCACCAGAGCCGGAGGGATCTACCTAGGGATAATCCACTAGTTAGTGTAGAAGTCCTTAGGTATGATTAAAAAGGAGAAAAGTGGATAAGGGAAGAGTGCCGACTGAGATGGAGCTAACACTGGAATAAACCCAACAAGGTGTTAGTTATGAAGTCTCGGTAAGCACTGAAGGGGTTGAAGAATGAAAAAGAATTGTAAAGATAAAGGGTGAAAAGAAATAGCCCTCCTTACAACTTAGGTAGAAACCCGGTGAATACATATGCTGTCAGAATCACTTAGTTGATTGCTGGCATTGAAGACAAAGTATCATGGACCCAGTGATACGCTGCACAACCCTCCCTAGCCACTCAAGGTCCCTCAAAGGATTCTTGTTTCAATTTTCACGGAGTTCAATTCATTCCTATCGTCTCTCTCACTCCGAGTTGGATGATATTGAAAAGGTGGCAGTCCTCTCCAGCCTCCGATCACCAAATCAAAACGCACAATTGAGTCTAGAGCCACGAGATGCATAATAAGATCTCATAGGGACACGAATTATTTCTACACTGGTTGTTCAACATTAAGGACACCAGTTGTAAACTCATGAGTCCTACGCAGATCTTAGCAATCTGCCAGAACATTTATGAGGGAATTTACAAATGTAATTCTCAATGATTGAATGGAAATTCCTGCCAGGGTCAACATCAAGCAGCCCTGAAAGCAGGTCACTTCGGTAATTCTTTATGGATTACGCTTAGTGGTCACGGCGGTTTCCAACGGTCTACAGTCGTGGAGTGATCTCCAGCGACTCACCTAATCGTTGATGTGCTACGGTTCGATCTTAAAAAGCCCTCTGTGGGTTTTCGATTAGGAACGGTCTTGGTAAGGATTAGAGAGAGTTTTCACACTATGCTGTTAACAATCTCGAAGTCCGAACCTGCAAGTACCGGTTGATTTGTTGCTAACTGTCGTATGCAGGAACTTCTGGCGGGTATAGCAGTGGAATGCTGTAGCTGGTTGCTGTTGTAGCTGGTTGCAGAAAAGATGCCAATCCATCACCACATGCTCACACCACATCATCATCAAAGAAGTCATGATCAACCTAAAAGACCTTCAACACAGCTTCTGCTAACTCTGATGCTGAAGATCATGACACCATATCATGTGAGCATGTCGGCTCTAAGTATATTTCATCACATGGAGACCTACTACTGAAAGATGACTTGGAGACTTAAGTGGGATGATACTTTCAAAGATTACTCAAAGTTCATCCAAGACAAAAGAGAAGTCATCTTAAGATCACGGATGTTTGCACAACAATCTATGATATAGAAGAATCAATGGTTACGAGCTATGATGTCAAGATCCAAGGAAGAAGTGCTGAAATTCAGAACATTACTTCTGGGGTGACCTCCCTTAGGGGGAGATTGTTAGGAATATGAATATTCAGCTGAAGACTCGGTCACCCCGAGTACTTATTAGCTCATCATAGCTCGTAGGATTATCAGTAATATTATTAGTAGATTAGTTATTAATTAGTATTGTGGAGTGGGTCGGGTCTTTACCCTCTGTCAGCTCTCTCCACAGCCCACTAGGGGCATATTAAGTAGTATGTATAAATACCCCTTCCCTTGCAAGGGAAGGGTTGGAACTTCACTTCATTTCAAGCTAATATACACATAGTATTTCTCTCTCTAGAAGTTCCCACTTTCTCTCTCTAGTTCTTGTCTATTCGATTCATCTAAAGGCCTCAAACAAGTGTTTCTTGCATTGTGAATACCCTAC
>CP139508.1:168935362-168993323 GCA_021014915.2 Artemisia tridentata subsp. tridentata
GATTCTACATAACAATTATCACATATTGTCACAAGATCGCATACTAAACACATAAACATGTTAATCTTAGGGTTTCTAATCAAATTAAAAAACAAAACCCAAACCCTAAATTTAATTAAAAGGTAATCGACTCAAAAAAATTAGGGTTCGATTTATGTAAACCCTAAATCGACCAACAATTAATAAAACACAATTCAAGATTCGTTTTTTATGCGTTTTGATAATTAATTACACATTATCCAAGGCTCTGATACCACTGTTGGATTTATATCACATGACAAATCATAAATATAAACAATAAACATCAAGTACACATGCGGAAGCGTATAGGAACATATAATGCATAAATTAATTAACCAAACATAAATAATATACGTACTTTAAGATTCTAGCCAAACAAAAATCTAATTCCAAGCAATCAACTTAAGAACCCTAATTAGGGTTTATGTAGATTATTGGAATTACCTCTTACCTTTTTGTAATTCAATCCAAGATACAATCAATAGTGTGATTGTATCACGTTCTTGTACACACGTACTATAACAAATTAAAGTTATGCTAGTAATTAAATCACAAAACTTTAAACCAAACAATTTTGTTTAATAAAAAAAATCGATTATCCCTTGGTGAGGGTATAAACGATCGGCCACTGATGCGTGGTTTTGCGACCTTACAACAGGTTTTACCTCTCGAGGGATCTCAAGAGGCTTGCAATCCCCACCAGGCAGTGTACCTGACCGATGTAGTATAGTGTAGTGGCAAGTACCGGGGGATTGATCGTTCTCTAGGGGAATAGTGTCGTTAGGATTGAAAAACTACTCTAATTGGTCTAAGGGTGAGGGAAGATTCTTTTTGTATTTTTATATTTTTTTTGGAAAGCAAGTAAAATCTCGGGTTTGAAGGAGTGGGCGGAATTAGTTGCTAGTCAACTAACCCAAATAACTACAAATGCAAATAAAATAAAATAACTGAAAATGAAAAGGTTGTGGAACTTATATGGAGAGAAATGTGTTTACTTAGATTTCCTTACTCCCTAACTATCTTTTACCGGTTGATTAGTGTGTATTAATTGCGTGGATGACGGGTGTATTCCTTAATACCAGTCGTGGGGTGGCGTACGTACTTCCCCAACTCTATAAGCTCCTACTTCACTCCTATGTCGAGCCGGCTAAGAAGCTCCTAACATGGGATCACTAGAATTTGCTCATGCATTAAATACAACCAGAAAAACCTTAGTACGCATTGGTTCATGTTTCTTAAGACGTTCAAGCAAGTTACCGTATAGGAAGTTAGCCAGTTTTCTTAAGCCTAACATCAATAAACAATCATCCAATACAATTAATAACACACCAACAACTAATAATCAATAGTTAGGTTTCATTAGATCTAAGCAAACACAAGATAAATCTAGCCTAGCATGTTAATTAAAAGACAAGAACAAGATATAATCAAACAACACATAGATATATTGAATGATTAAATGATTACTTATCTTCAATTAAACATGGGAGATCCAAGGGTATAAAACCCTTAAAAATGGCAGAAAACTCATCTTAGGGTTTCTCCTCACAAAGTTGCACACAATGAATAAAAATTGCAAAACTATATATAGAGTTTAGGGGCTGACGGCGTCACGTTATAGAGCTTGACGCCGTCACCTTGCCGCGGCTAGGGTTCCCGGATGGTCTTCCTGACGCCGTCCCTCTTTAATCCTCCAAAATCCGCTCTGGCGCGTCAAGGGTTGACGCCGTCAGAATTGTGCTTGACGCCGTCTCTCTTTAACTTAAACCGTGACGACCTTGATCACCTTAAAGGGTGACGCCGTCAGATTTCCATTGTAAAACTCTCTGGCGCGTCACGTGTATTTTGTCATATCCACCTCTTTTGCCAAGCCGTGACGCCGTCAGGAGCAATCCTTGACGCCGTCACGTGTACTTTTCCAGCAGCTTTGGAGACTTTGTCGTTTTCTTCACTTTTATGCTCCAAAAACGTCCAAAATGCTTCCTTTTCCAGATTTCTTCTCCAAAGTACCTAAAATGACAAAAGGAACGATTTAGGGCAATATTTGATCAAATAAATATGATTTAGGGCTTAAATGACCCCCTAAAAGCGGTACACTTTTCGCTTCATCAAATACCCTTACACTTGAGATTTGCTTGTCCTCAAGCAAATGCGCTTTTATTCTAATCAAAATACAAGCTAGGGGTCATTTAACGCTAATATAAAAGTAATTACAACAAATAGTCGTTCCACTTTAATCATAATAAGCACGGAGATTACAAACTAGCACCTCACAAGTAGTGTTTAGATACCCACATCTCTCAGGTGTCATAAAAGTATATCTCATAAATGAAAATGGATAATATCTCTCACTACCTGTCATAGCACATAGATTACCATAGGCTTGGGAAAAGATCAAAAACCTCCTCCACTAGGCGTAAGCACCTAAGATAAACTATCAAAGAGGGCTTTTAAACGGGTTATAACGTTAGGTGTAGGGATATGATAAACACGGTTTTGTTGGATAAGGGATATTTTACTGGTGGCGAGTTAAAGATCTTGATTAATTACATGTACAATATGGCGTTGCTAAGCCAAGACTAGACTCGACTTAAGCTAAAAACAAAATAACAAAAACATAAAATAAACATAAAATGAAACGGGATGGTAGTCCGTATGTTTTTTTTTTTTTTTTTTTTTTTTTTTTTTTTTTTTTTTTTTTTTGCATACACTCTTGCCCTACCATCCAAAATAATACATCATAGGGGCCTCGGTTCTCCCCTTACACTTGAACTTTTACATAACTTTACAAATACTATTCTAATGACTCGAATTAAGATAATCGACACACTTGGAGTACTTTTAAAATATTTAGCACATATGGGGGTAATAATGTTGTTCTTCCCCATTACTCCATTACACTAGTACTTTACCCATGAGTCCCAATCGTCCCAAAACAATATGTACAAGGATATGACTCGACTTAGCAACCATGTAATCAATTAGATAATTAACTTGGGGTTTAAACAAATGTTGTCACAATAATGCACTAAAGATGAGTGCATACAAGGTAGGCTAAGGCGATTTGGGTGTACATTTAAGTGGGGTGTAACAAATTCTTCCTTTAAGTAAAATGCTTAAAGTTAGAAACGAAAAGATAGGCTCTGAGGGGTGTACTAGGGGTATCGTGTACTAAAAATGAGTACAACGCAAAGGGTGTGGGAGAATTACTTGACCAATGTAGCCAATGTAATTATAACAAAAACACAGGTGTAAAACAATGGGTTAATCCTAATGCCTCTTATCATGTAGTAAATCTAACTACACGAATGTAGTCTCACTTGTGGCCTCGGAATGGTCCTAACGCAAGTTCTAGAATCTAAGTGCTACCGGTACACACATCATAGCATAAATGCTTTTCCTACCAATTCTAGGGGCGAACCTCACATATTTGGGGGTGGAAAATTTTTTAGTGGTACGGTTTTTTATGCTAGTCATATAACTCCTATCCATGAGACGCTCATTAAGATCAAAGTTTCACTCCTATATGTTGTAAAAAAATTTAAATTTGGCACTAAAATTGCCTTAACAGGTATTTCTCTCAGTTTTATTACACATCTACAATTAAACAAACAAAAAATCAAGCGTAATAGCATTCTCTAAAGTATCGTACTTTACCCCCCTTACACTTAAGATGAACATTGTCCCCAATGTTCAAATAACAAGATGTAAAAGTGAATAAGGTAAAAGAATGAAATCAAATACTCCCCTGATTCGCTCGGTGGATAACGAGGTAGCATGGTTAGATCTTCTTCCAAGGTAATGTTGAAGCTCCAAGACTAATGCATCGCCAAAAGCTAGATTCCACATACATCTCCTTGTCCAAAATAACCTGTTAAACCTGAGAAAACAAACACGAAAACCTGCATAACAACGGTGGGATAAATCTATATAAGGATATAATGCTTGTGGAATGATTATTTTGCAGATTCCTGGAGTTTATAAGTTAGAGATTTAATAAAAAACTTTTTATGATTCCGGTAGAAAAACAAAACTTTCAAAAATTTCAGAAAATTAAAACCTGACGCCATCAGGTTGTAATGCCTGACGCCGTCAGAAATGATCTGACAGAATTCTCATGTTAAGTTTCCGGAAAATTTCTGGAAAAACCTATACCTTACTTCCTGGAAATCCTGCAAAATATCATTATGACTCGATACAAGCATTTGACTCAAACAATTACTAATATGTATGTTAATTTAATATTGTTATGATTCATGTTCATTTGTTCTAATAAACCGATTTGGATTTCCCTTACACTTATCTTTTGCAAAATACCTTTATATGTAGTTAAGACGAAGTTAAAAACAAGATAAATCATTTTCACAATTTAGTTTTGAACATGAATCAATAATAATAAAAATTAAACATACATACGGAAGCAAATAAAATCAAACAAACAAATAAATAAACACACAAAGCAAATAAAGCTTGGGTTGCCTCCCAAGAAGCGCTTGTTTTTGTTCGAGTCACGAGCCTGACTCTACCCTTATTTAACGGATAAAGGAGAGGTTTTTCCTACACTTAGGATTAAGTGCGGGTGATAGTAGCGATACACACCATCTTGGTGGAAGTATGCCGCGTGAGGAAAGAGTGGTGGATGAATTATATACTCAAAGGGGTGTGCTCCTTTCATCATAACCTTACCTAGTTCACTTTGGTAAATGGGTGAGTTAAAGTGTTCTCCTAAAAAGGGATCATTTTCTAACAACTTCGAGAGACTCCTAATTGGGAACCCATCTTGACCCAATAGACCCGGTTTAAACCCATAATGTTTCTTGTGATCAATCATGAATGGGTGATGTAGACATGTAAGGTCATTTTTCACTCCTATATTGTCTTCCTCACTACAAGGCTTAATGTCTACTACCTTAAACTTAAGACTACCCGGACTATATGTTTTGATGGGTGGATCGGGACCTAATTCAATTCCTAAATTCACATCTAAGGATGGAAGATTAGGTAACGGTTTTGGCTGAGGCTCCGGTTCATCAAAACTAGGAACTTCCATATAACTAAAAGAAAGGTTATGACTACAAGTATTCAAACCTATATCCTCTAGTTGTGTTTGGTCCAAGGGTTCTACCTCTATTGGGGTTCCTATAGTCTCTTCTACTTCTTCTGGGTAAGTCACGGGCGGTGTGTATGCCTCGAATGATGGTAGGACTTGTGGGGTACTTTGTAGGTTTGTGTTATTTACCTCATCCTTCCTTGTCTCTATATCAATTATATCTACATCATGTGTTTTAGTAGAATCTAACCCAAACATGTTCCTAAGTATCTCAAATCCTTCTCTAGCCATTTCAAGTTCTAAGTCCGATTCATAAGAATCTTCCCCGATAACATGATTACTATGTTCAATTTGCCTAAAGGATTCATCATGTGTTCCTTGAGATTCAAAGTCATTGATCATAAAACCAAGGTCTTTTTGCTCAATATGCTCATGTTCGGCTAAATCCTCCTCAATTGTTTCCTCAAGTTATGATGTATACGAACCCATTAATTCATTAAACTTATGGTTCACGGTTAGGAGGCTTTCCTCAAAAATTTTCCAAAGGGTCTTATTAAAAGGAGTTGATCCTAACAATGATTGTTTAATAGAAGCCACACATGCACATAATTCATCAAACCTATCAAACTTTATACCCATCTCCTCTTGTATATATCTAAGATCACTTAAAAATTCATTGGAACAACAGGAAGCAAATCTATCCGTGTAAAGTAATTGTTCCTCTATTGTTAATGATCTAAATGGAATTTCATCCGCCATGGTGACAAATGAAAATGGTTTTACAAACAAAGGGCACAAAGAAAAAGATAGACTAAAGAAAACCTAGAAAAATAAAATAAAAATCTCACTAGAAAGGAATCTAGTGAGTAGACCTAATAAAATAAAAATTCAACCTAAACAATAACTATTCCCCGGCAACGGCGCCAAAAACTTGATGCGTGGTTTTGCGACTTTACAACAGGTTTTACCTCTCGAGGGATCTCAAGAGGCTTGCAATCCCCACCAGGCAGTGTACCTGACCGATGTAGTATAGTGTAGTGGCAAGTACCGGGGGATTGATCATTCTCTAGGGGAATAGTGTCGTTAGGATTGAAAAACTACTCTAATAGGTCTAAGGGTGAGGGAATATTCTTTTTGTATTTTTATATTTTTTTTGGAAAGCAAGTAAAATCTCGGGTTTGAAGGAGTGGGCGGAATTAGTTGCTAGTCAACTAACCCAAATAACTACAAATGCAAATAAAATAAAATAACTGAAAATGAAAAGGTTGTGGAACTTATATGGAGAGAAATGTGTTTACTTAGATTTACTTACTCCCTAACTATCTTTTACCGGTTGATTAGTGTGTATTAACTGCGTGGATGACGGGTGTATTCCTTAATACCAGTCGTTGGGTGGCGTACGTACTTCCCCAACTCTATAAGCTCCTACTTCACTCCTATGTCGAGCCGGCTAAGAAGCTCCTAACATGGGATCACTAGAATTCGCTCATGCATTAAATACAACCATAAAAACCTTAGTACGCATTGGTTCATGTTTCTTAAGACGTTCAAGCAAGTTACCGTATAGGAAGTTAGCCAGTTTTCTTAAGCCTAACATCGATAAACAATCATCCAATACAATTAATAACACACCAACAACTAATAATCAATAGTTAGGTTTCATTAGATCTAAGCAAACACAAGATAAATCTAGCCTAGCATGTTAATTAAAAGACAAGAACAAGATATAATCAAACAACACATAGACATATTGAATGATTAAATGATTACTTATCTTTAATTAAACATGGGAGATCCAAGGGTATAAAACCCTTAAAAATGGCAGAAAACTCATCTTAGGGTTTCTCCTCACAAAGTTGCACACAATGAATAAAAATTGCAAAACTATATATAGAGTTTAGGGGCTAACGGCGTCACGTTATAGAGCTTGACGCCGTCACCTCGCCGCGGCTAGGGTTCCCGGATGGTCTTCCTGACGCCGTCCCTCTTTAATCCTCCAAAATCCTCTCTGGCGCGTCAAGGGTTGACGCCGTCAGAATTGTGCTTGACGCCGTCTCTCTTTAACTTAAACCGTGACGACCTTGATCACCTTAAAGGGTGACGCCGTCAGATTTCCATTGTAAAACTCTCTGGCACGTCACGTGTATTTTTTCATATCCACCTCTTTTGCCAAGCCGTGACGCCGTCAGGAGCAATCCTTGACGCCGTCACGTGTACTTTTCCAGCAGCTTTGGAGACTTTGTTGTTTTCTTCACTTTTATGCTCCAAAAACGTCCAAAATGCTTCCTTTTCCGGATTTCTTCTCCAAAGTACCTAAAATGACAAAAGGAACGATTTAGGGCAATATTTGATCAAATAAATACGATTTAGGGCTTAAATGACCCCCTAAAAGCGGTACACTTTTCGCTTGGTGAGGGTATAAACCATCGGCCACAAAGAGAAGGGGAGAAGAAAACAATTTAGGGTTATGTGTGTGTGCACAAGAGTCACCAAACAATGACCCTAAGGTTTGCTTATATACCAATTGAAACTTGGAGATCAAGTTTTTGTGGGTTTGGGTTTGCATCCTTGACCCACGACCGGCCATTAAACCCACAAGGGTTCCGGAAGCTTCTTGACATCCAATTTTCAATCTAATCCTTCTCTTTTATATTTAACGATCGTTAGTCATTTTTCGTTAAACATTAACTGTCGTTATACGTTTTGTGATAATTAATAAATAAATACAACATTTTATATTTAATTATTAATCTTTAATTCTCATACGTAAAGTGTGCAATCCCGTGATCTCGAGTTCGATCCTAACACACGAATACTAATTTATGTCCATAAAACTAACAAAGGTAAACTCAACAAAAGATACAGAAAGAGAAAAAAATATTGTGAGAAGTTTTTGGTATCTTTTAATCTAGACTTTTGATTTGATCCAATGGCTGGTAATTGTTTAACTTGATCAATCAAGTTATATACTACTTGAGAGAATCCTCACCATATTTTGATAGTGCCTAAATCCTACTCATTTTACAATGCAATATCCATTATAATTAGGTCATATTAGTTCATGTTTGATGAAATATGATGCATATATGGGTTCCAAAGTTGTTCTGTAAGATTTCCTTGGATCTTGGATCTTGGATCGGATGAAGCGGATTAATTATAAAAGGGATTCAATACTTAAAGATTATAAGATCGGAATTCCATTTGACCATACACCAAAATAGCATATGGCCATATGGTTCCTACAATGAATGCATGAGAAGAATAGAAGACCATATGACCATATGCCAAAGTAGCACATGGCCATATAGTCCCTGCACTGAAGTCATAAGATTGTAGAAGACCCATATGATCATATGGTATTTTACCATATGGTCATATGCCCTACGGACACAAGCTTTGAAGGACATATCATATGGCCATATGATATATTAGCATATGACCATATTCCATCTACACCAACACACATAAATGCATGAGTCTTAGGGTTCTTCATCATTCTCTTCACCATCCACACACAAATCGTTCCATAGGCGATTCAATTTGGGGTTTTTTGAATCACACGAATAAAAGAAGAACACAATCTATGATGTGCGTGGATTGCAACCCTCGCAAACAAAGTTTTACCTCTCAAGGGATCTTGAGAAGTTTTACAATCCTCCAGGCAGTGTACCTGATCGTTACAGTGTAGTATAGGTAAGTCCGGGGGATTGATCGTTCTCTAGGGGAATAGTCTCGCAATTGTTGTGGAAAGGTCAAGATATACGACGAGATAGGTCTAGAAGTGAGAGATGATTCTTTTTGTATTTTTATATTTTTTAGAAAGCAAGTAAAAATCTCGGTTTTGAAGGAGTGGGCGGAATTAGTTGCTAGTCAACTAACCCAAAAACTAATTATAAAATTAAAATTAAACTAATAAACAATAAAAAGTAGATTGTTAGAGACTCGTATAATAGGACAAACGTGTTCAATTAGAACTAATTACTCCCTAGTTATCTCCTACTGATTTTTTGAATTGTCACGTCCTTGTTTTAGTTGAAGCGTTGTATTCCTTATTATTGGTCGTGGGGAGGTGCCGAAGTCCCCAACTCTATGAATATTAGTCTCCCCTAAATCCCTTAACATCCATTAAGTTTTCTAGGATCTACAAGCCGCAATTCACGCAATAAATACAACGAGAAAACCCAATGGTGCACTCTACGGTTGCGTTGTTTAAGACGTTCAAGCTAGTTAAATATAAAGAGGTCAGCCAGTTTTCTTAACCTAACACGAGGCAATCAACTAAACAAGAGACAAAAAATCATTAATCGACAACTAGGTTTCATTAGATCTAAGCAAACACTATAGAATTTAAGCTAGCATAATCAAGTAAAGAAAAGATAAACAAATATTCAAATGATACATAGACATAACGAATGATTAAAAAGATAACTTATCTTTATTGAATCATTAAGTACAAAGGCTGAGAAAGCCTCTCAAAAGCTGTAAAATTCGTCCTCCAAAGTTACCCTAAAGTGTTACCAAATGCGTCTCCCTTTACAATGAAAACAATCGAAAAATATATATAGTATTACAGTTCTGACGGTGTCAGCTCGCCGTGGTTTAGGGTTTCATCTTGTGCAAGTCGTCATTCTGATGGCGTCACTATGGATCTCTGACGCCGTCATTATATACTAGTTATGGGACGTCTCTTGTTAGCTTAAAATGTGACTCCTTCCTCTAAATAAAGATTGACGCCGTCAGGTGTAAAATCTTGGAAATTCTCTGAAGCAACGTTTGATAATTTTCTTCCAAAATTCCAGCCTGATTAACAAGTGATGGCATCACATGGTAGAGCGTGACGCCGTCAGCCTTCCTTTTCTGACGGGTTTTTGCGACTTCGTTGTTTTCTTCTCTTTTTTGTCCAAATGCGTCCAAAAAGTGCCAAATTCCAGAATTCTCGTCCCAAGTACCTAGAATATAAAAATAAACAATTTTAGGAAATATTTGATCATATTTATACGATTTTGGGCTTAAATGACCCCTTAAAAAGGTATCAAATAAATCCTTATCAATCCAACACATCCAAACATCTTTTATTTTCATTAGTTAATTCTAAACTTTTGAACTTGATTATGATTTTCTTTGTTTTGATTGTTTTTTTGGGTGGCTCGCTCAATATGAGTGAGTAGTTTATTCACTTTATTGTATTTGCTTAGGCTAGCTGAAACTTGTGATTGGATGATGATTTGTTGATGTGGTTGTGCAAAACACATTTGGGGGATTTTTGATTAAATTAATATTTTGATGTTTTATTTATTTGTGGCTGAAACTTTAATCTAGACCAAAGAGGATTAGGGTTATTTGGGGGTAAAACATTTCATTTGAATATCGTCCAAACACACAGATGACCATTTGTGTGATTTGAATCTAAATTTCAAATTGTATGGATTCATTAATTGCGGTTATAAGCACATTTTGAGGTGGTGTTCTTGATGACCGTCGTGGTACTTTCTGATAATTGTGAGGGTTAGACAATGAAGACCCTTGGAGTTTAGTCACTTTTTAACTTCAAAGCACAACCTTGCCAATTCATGTTATTATCAGGTCCAAGTTAGTTCAAGTCTAAATGAATACTCGTTTTAGTATTGTAATTTCCATAAGTATTTTTTCGCTAGTAAATTAGTCTTATAGAATCTTTTATTAATTTGAAGTAATTTAGGTTTAATATTAGTTTAAATGAAAACCAAACAAAAACCAATTTTCTAACTAAATATAAGACGAAGATTGAGTATCTTGACTTGATTTTGTCTTATTTGGGTCGATAAACCCGGTCCTTACTTAACTGTATTACATACAGCTGGTACGCTTGCCATTTACGTTTAGTTATTTTCCAAGGTTTCCTTTATAAATATTAAAACGACACATCACTCATATGCCATTAAGTTTAAATACCATCACGCTCAGATGCCATCAGGTCTAAATACCATCATGCTCATATGACATCAACTTCATATGCCATCATGTTTAAATACTATGAGGCTCATATGCCATCATGTTTAAATACAATCAGAATCATATTCTATCAGGTTTAAATACTGTAGAAACTAAAGGGGGGGTCAATAGTTTCACCGTTTACAATTACTTTTTAAAAATTTTAGTTCCTTTTTGGTCTTTTTGAAAACCTTTTGATTCGAAGTTATATGATATCTATCTTTTGTATATGAACACAATAATAATGCGTAAAGTAAAAAAAGTAAAGACAAGAGATAAGGAAAGAAAACAACCAAACCAAGACATGTAGATTTATAGTGGTTCGGCACGAAGCTCACTCTTCGCCCTAATCCACTCCTCGAGTACCACACTCGAGAGTTCACAATCACTATGTCAACACACTCCCTTTAGGTGGAGCAAACCGTACACCAATGCTTACACCAATTTACGACACTAAGTGAAATGTCGAGTCCTAATCCTAGCTAGAACCAATCTACACAAAAGCCCACGTAGCTACATGGACGTACACCTCGTCCACTTGAATCTTCACCCAATCCAAGTCTTCACGGACCTTCACCTGGTCCTAGTCTTCACACACAGACGATCACTCTGTCCTAATCTTCACACGGACGATCACCCCGTCCTAATCTTCACACGAACGATCACCCCGTCCTAATCTACAAACTATTACAAGGACTTCACACTTCGTCCCGGTCTATACTAACACAACTAGTCACGACTCACACATAAGTCGGATACACTAATATACAAGAATAGAGTTTAGAGGAAGAAGAGAATCGTAACACTAGTTACGTGTGTGTGATGCCTAATCTATAACACTTCATTTCTTGACGAATACAAGCGTTCTTCTCTTGCACTTGGAGATAGAGGATATCGGGATCACTTATAAACATATATCAACACGTTATAGTGATCAAAGAAAAGAGGAAGAAAGAACATAATATTTTTGTGCAAAGAGGCTTGGTTTTTCTGCAGAGAATAGTGCAGTATTTATAGACACCAGGAGGAGCGGGGACGGTCCCCTAAACCTTGGACGGTCCCTTATATATACAGGACCGTCACATGTTTACAGGACCGTCCCGAAAAAGGCTCCCATTTTTGTCCTGGTGTGTTGAAAATTTATTTGGTGAAAATTTATCTAGTTTTAGTCGGGAAAACTAGTTGTTAGAGAATTTTGAATTCAAATATATTTTCTTATTAAAACATTTCTTTATAATTACAAAAATACTTTTGTAAAAATGTTTTGTCACATAAAAATGTGAGGTTTTAAGAAAAATATTTTCTTTGATCACTTAACTAGTATTGGTATAGTGTTTGTTCATACCTGAAGTGACGTTGTAGTCGAGGCGTTGTCGAAACGAGTTTTCTCGATCAAAAACTTATTAAACGTAGTTTTACGTAACGTGTTTTTATATTTTGTGATTATCAAAACGTATAGAGACCGAATAATGCAAATGACATTTTTGACATTTTTTGTATTAACAATCTCCCCCTTTTTGATGATTACAAAATATAAACTCATTTTAGGTAAAATTATGTGTTAATAGTTTTACCAATTAAAACTTCCTTTTAAAACTTATGGATTGACTTATGTCAATCTAGTTTTGGTGTGTTGGATATTGATAGTAGAAAAGCATATAAAACAAAACTACGAGAGATAGATAGAGAGACACAACCACAAAACAAGTATTTATAGTGGTTCGGCTACAAGGTCACCTTACTTGCCCTACTCCGCTCCCCGAGTACCCAACTCGAGAGTTCCGTAAACACTAGACAAGACAAACTCCTTTCACCGGCGGAGAAGCCTTCACAACGTCGCTTACACTTTATCCAGTACAAAGCTAAATACCGAGGTTTTCCACGAAGTAAAGCCAAACCTTCGTCGCCTACACTTTATCCGGTACAAGGCTAGATACCGGGTTCCATTACAAATGAGGAACCACTACCCGATCAACACTTCTAGCACAACACAACTAAAAGGAGCCAACGTCCTTTTTACACCTATCGACTTAACACATCTCTAACACCTTTAAGAAGAAGAAGAAAGAACAAGATGCACTTTTGTGATATTGGAAAAGAAGAATCCTAGCAACTCATGTCACAAGCTTGCAAGTCTTCGAGAGGTCGTGATCTTGCCTTTAGAAGGAACCTAAAGAATCACAAAGAAAAACTACATAGAAAGATCCTTTGGATCTGAGGTTAGAGAGTTTAGAACATAGAGAGAAGATATGTCTAAAAGATGTGTTTTGCAAGAGAGAAATGGCTCACTATTTATAGGCAAAACTATCCACTGTTCACCCGGATCCGGCGGATCCCTTCCCAAAGGGATCCGGCCAGTGTAATCCAAGGGATCCGGGTAACTAGGTAAATCGGTCTGGATTTTGGGTTACAAACCGGGTTATGGGTTATGATCCATGGATAGATGATGTCATGCCTGATGTCAAATACATCTTGGGTCATGGGTCATGGACTTTGGGTTATGGGTTATGGACGTTGGGTTATTGGTATGTGTGTAAACACATACCTTTTCTTGACCATAAAACGGACTTAAATGACCAAAAACTGATCAAATATGCCAAATATATTGTGTTTTTGTGTTTATGCATGTGCAGGTACGGATATCACAAAAAGGGAGGAAAAAAAAGGAAAAATCGACAAAAACGAGCACGAGAATGGAAAGAGTGTACAAAAGCCGAGGCCGGGGAAGATTTTATCAAGCTGGATCATATTTATGCTCATAATGTCAAAATCTACCCTGAAGAATCATCATTTGTCACAAATAGTCCTTGGAATAATTTTACAGAAGTGGTCCCTTGACTTTGCAAATTGTCAAAACTAGTCCTTTTAACTTTTAATCCTAAACCTATCATAAAATCCAAACCGGATCAAACTATTATAAACCTGTGTCCACCAAAGCCCAATCCAACCATTACCCTTACCCAGTCCACTACCATAGCCCACTTAACCCCAAGTCAACCCCAATTAATAACCCGGTCAAACCCCAACCCCTTTTAACAGTTTCACCTGCCAAAACCATTTACCACTATTCATTGTCTTCTTCATTTTACCCAGCTCCCCTCATTTACCCGTACCACTTAAATTCTTCTAGAAGGTTATGACAAGGCTGACACAAGGAATGCCACGCTGTCCAATTTGAGCACCCTCATTGGCTGTGACACATCATAGAGTGATCTAAGGGCTGTTAATGAAGGATAATTGATGGGATTTGATCAAGGGTTTAGAAAAGAGGATCTAGGACCTTCTCAAACCCTAATGATGCACTCCTCAGCTGCCTATATAAGAAGACCTCCTCTCTACAGATTTAGGTTGTCCAATTTTGTAGTCGAAATTGTGTCCATTTTAATTTTCATTGTCATTTACTGCTTTTCTTAGTGTAAATTTTAAATTCCAGTTGTAATTTACATTTCCAGTATTTTAATTTCATTTCATTAATGCAATTTAAGTTTTCCATTTAAATACCTTGTCGAATTTACATTTCAAGCATTCCTTTTGTTCCAAAGTAGTTTATAAGCTTCCATTCCTGTTCTAATAAGCTCATACTAGCTTATCATAGCTTTTGTGAGTTTATTGTTGCTTTGATTCTGTTTTAATCTCAAAAATCCAAAAAAATAAAAAAAAGTCAACAAAAAGTCAAAATAAGCTCATTGTTGGAAGTAAGCCAGAAAAGGAAGGGCTTAGTGCTGCCACTAGCTTGTTTCCAACAAGCTAGAGCTTGTAGAGTAGCTCCTCGAGCCATTTTGCGTTGTTTTGAGCAAGGGTTCTTGTAAGTATTCCAAATTTTAGCTTTACTTTGCTTATTGCTTATCAAACTGCTTATTTGCTTTCATTTCTGCTTTTTAATTGCTTTTATATGCTTATTATTGCTATTTACTGCTTTTCATAGCTTAGTTATAGTTTACTCATCATTTATCTTTAATTTTGCTTAAAATTCTAAAAAATCCAAAAATATTAGCATAGATTGTCTTAGCTTATTCTAGTGCTTATTTTCTGTTGCAAATTACTTTTGAAGTCTTAATTATAGCTTATTAAACTTCTGTCTTTCATTTTCTTAGCTTAAATCAGCCTTTAGTAGTTTTAATTTCAAAACAGTCCCTGTAAAGGGGTGTTTGGCATAGGGTAATTTTAGTAGTGTTTATGGTTTTTGGTCATATAATCAATTTGTTTCAGCTTCCTTTAAGTCTAATTAGTAGATTAAAATTCAATTTGAGTATTTTTCTTAGGTCATATAGCTTTTCTATTGATGTCTAAAAGTTCATTGTATAAAACTGTTTTATATGGCCATAATCTGAGTTAGTAGGAACTAGGTGTTTTTGATTAGTAAAGTTTGGTCTATTTGAGTTAGTTTGAGTCAATTTAAGGTTCTAGGTAAGAGTCAAATAGAATTTAGGTAATTTGGTTCAAAGTTGTGTCTGTGTCAATATGTTGAAAAACAAAAACAGTTGCACAAAACACCTTCCATATCAGTCCATTTAATTTGTTCATTTCTAGTGTAAAATTCCTAAATAGCGGATTTCTAAGTTAATTGGTTGCTGTTCTACATCTGTTTTCACTTGTTAGAGTATAACCTTTTCATCTTGTAGCTTAAAATGTAGCTCAAAGAGTGCTTAATTGTTTGTTTTCTGTCTGCTGTCATAACTTTATCTCATCAGCCCTTCTTCCCAACTTATTTTCTGCTTTTCTATTTGCTCTTTTTGTCTGATTTTTGACTTATGACCAGTTTGTAGTATAAACTTCTTGTGTTTGCATTTTGGTAGGTTAGCTTTCAGAATTGAAGCTTGTAGGATAGCTTAAACTAGGACTGTTAGGCTGTTTTTGTTTCAGCATAGCTTGTTTCCCTTTTGCTTATTTATGTGCTTATCTGCTTTCCTTATACTGCTTATTTAGTTTTTGTAGCTTAATTAGGTTAGGATTAGTATCCTCATAGCTTATTTTCAGTTTGGCACAAGCTTGTGCCCAATATTAGCTTTTTCCAAACCTTCTTTGAAACTGCTTTTCATTTTGCTCAATTATGTACTTATCTTAAGTTTTCACAAAAAGTTGTCTTTTAAAAAGTTACTTATTTTTACTTGCTTTTTAAGTTTTTAAAATAAAAAAATCAAAAATAAAATAAAAACCAAAATAACAAAACCAGGGTTCGAACCCTGGTCTATAGCACAGTCCACACCCCACACAGCACAGCTTTAACCATACGCCCTAGGGTCTTTTTCAGTTAGATACTTGCACAATTTTATTCTTAAGGCCTTTTTGCTTTATTTGCTTATCAGCTTATAATCTGTTTATTTCAGCTTATTCTTTAAAGCTTTTTCCCCACTTTTATTTTTCTTAGCTTTAGTATCCTTTAAAGTATTTACCAGAAAAATTTCAGATTTATTTGTTAAGTTTTACTAATTTTTATCATTTAATTAGTTTTATTTAGTTTTTAAATCATAATAAATTAAATAAAAGTCAAAAAAAAATATACTTTCTTTTTTCTAAAATTTTCTTTTATCAATTAGGACTTAGGAAAATTAGTTTTGCATTTCTAGGACTAGTATTTCATAGATTTTACTTTTTAGGCTCGGGATTAGCCCGATACGTGTGCGTTTTTAGTTTTTGCTTACGTGTGCTTTACATTATTGTTTTAATTGCTTTATTAGTTGTTTTTAGTTTAATTTTCATTATTGTAGTTTATAAATCCAAAATATCACTTTTATCACTATTCACTTCACAAATCGCGACTCGAACCGAAAGTTCCATTCACACTTCGTTGGGACATAACGACCTAGGAAATACATATTGCCTTTGTATTTCTTTTGGAAAATATATATAATTGACAACGAATCAGTTATGGGTCATGGGTTTTACCCATTTTGATGTCATGCAATGGGTCATGGGTTATGGATCAAGTTCCATGGGTTATGGGTTGTGGACTTGGTTTTGGGTCATGGATAGTCCAAGTATTTCCTAGTTTGTTTTTACTAGTTTCATGCATTTTATAAAATGTAAGTAACTAAGTTACTTATGTGTTTTTATAAAATGGTTTTGGTTTTATGTAAACTTGTTAACTAAACATATTTAAGGTTTATTTGTTTAGTGAAATGAGTTAGTAAACTTTTGGCTCAAAGCGTTACGTATTTTATTTATTTTGTTAAAATGATTTTACGTTTGTTATCGACAAAACATTAGAAGATCGTAAAATATAAATAAACGTTTTTATGGTTTTTTTGTATTAACAATCTCCCCCTTTTTGTTGATGACAAAACATAAAATTATTTTAAGTAAAACGATAAAATTCGTAAGTTTTTGAATTTAAGCTTTTACTCTTTTCTCCCCCTTTTTGTCGAAACAAAAAGAGTGTCGAGAAGAAACTAACTCGAATGCAAGTTTTTAAGAAAAAGAAAGTGAAAGAAAGGTGTAAAATGGAGTAAAGAGAGTAAGAAGTGCTTAGTTGCTCCCCCTTTACGGTTGCTCCCCCTTGTTGAGGGCGTCAAGTAATTAGGAAGACTAAGACGTGGTCATTGCAAGTTTTTGCAATGGTTTTACTTGGACGAAAACTCCCCCTTATTGAGGGAGTCAAGTACTCCATGTGTATTTTTGAAAATCTACAAAACAAAGGTTAGAAAACAAGTAGATTGTGTCCCTTTTCTGAAAATTGAACTGCATAAGAGTTCTGTTAGTTTTCTGAGTGCCCGGATCCGCAGAATCCTTTTCAGAAAGGATCCGCCAAGTATAAACTGAGGGATCCTGCAACTTTGTTAGCAGTAGTAAAAGATAGAAAATTGTATGAAGAAAAGTAATGATCACACCAATCATGCTCACATAAACAGGAAGCACATAATCAAGTAGATTCATTTGATAAAACAAGAGAAATGATACACACACAGGTCAATTCTCAAAAATCTAAGAAAATGATCTAACATGAAAAAGAAAAGATCCTAATGACATAGTCTAGGCCTAAGAATAGAGGAAGAAGATCACTTGTGCTTGCACTTCAAGGTTTCTAGGGATGGTTAGGTTTGGTGACGTCATCAAGACGTTCAAAGAGATGGTAGAAAATGAAACGTACTTCATCACGTAGTTCATGAACTAAGGTTTGGACATGTTGACAATGATAACAAGTATCATCGTGGCTTGGTTTTTGTGATGTAGGTTCTAAGAGAGAAGGTTGTGGAAGAATGTTTGAGGTGGATGGGCCTAGTTCAGAAGGTTGTGGATGAACCAGGGGTGTTGGTAGAAAAGAATGTGTGGGTGGAAGTGTGTCAATGTTTGGTTGAGGTGGTTGAGGTGGTTGACATCTTCTCGTTACCCAAAATGGGCCATTTGAGGGTGGAGAGAAAGAAGGTAGGTTTGCTATGGGCGATGATATGTCAATAGCTTGGTTATGAGAGGATGGTTGTTGGATAGTCATTCTCTCAATGGATGAGAATGTAGGTAATGGTGGTGGATTAGAAGGTCTAGGAGGTAAGTCCTCCAATGAGTTTAAGTAGAGATGAGGTGATGAATGAGGTGTGGTGAAAGAAAGAAGTCTAGGTTCAAGAGGTGAGGGTTTTGTTGGTTGAGTAGAAATGGGAGTGTTTGGTAATGTAGCTTTACTAGAAGGTGTTGGTTCAAGAGATTGGAAGTTATGGTGATGTTGGTTTAATGGAAGCAAGTTGTGGTGGAGTTGGTTCATTAGAGGGAGGAGTTTGGATATAGTTAGAGAGAGGTGTTCTAGTAGGAGGTGTTTTGATGGGTGAGGTTTCGGTTGAGGATATTTCATACACAATACGTGCGTTTTCCTTGGAGGGTTCCTAGTGGATGATCTTGCACTTGGTGCTTTGGTCATGTTTTGAGGTAAGTTTAGAAGGTGAGTTTACAGTAGAAGGATCGTTGTTTAAGGTGTGGTTTTGAAGCACAAAAACAAGTGGTTTATATAGTGAAGAATCAAGTGAATGAATTAAAGCCTAAACCACTAAAATACTTTGAATTTCAATGATTTGCATGCACCAAGGTCAAATACAGTGATACAATCTTCTAGGAGATTTATTAAAGGCAATGTGGAGTGTTTGAATGGATAAAGTTGAGTTTTGGAAGGCTATAGGTGATTATACATGTGTCTGTTTGCCCGGATCCACCGGATCCTTTTCCAAAGGGATCCGGCTAGTTTTAACTGAGGGAGCTCAGGACAAGTCTAAAGAAGAAAGACTTTCCATTCAGTGAGGCGGAACTCAGTGAATGATACCTGAGCCAAAGAAGAATATGATGGAATCAGTGAGTGATGACAACGGCTCTTTGATTCCCAAATCTCCTCCTTTTCTATGAAGACCAAGAACTAAAGATCAAAGACCTTAGACTGAAGATTAGGCGGGACTTTTCACTAATGTGTTTGCACGGGATAAAGTAAACTTTAGTGATTAGTCAAATCAAGTACGAGTTGGTGATAAAAGTAGTGAACAGTTGCCTGCACTGTTCACTAAAGCAAAGAAAGAGCGTTTCCCAAAAGTTGATACATTAAATGGAAGATGTACCTCTTTGTACCTCATCCATTAGGATTGTGACACGCACCTACCTAACCTCACCAGCAGCAACCTCGTACTAGTATAAATAAGATCATAAGTTGGAGTAGAAAGGTTGACAAGTTTGAGTAAAAAAAGCTTCTCTTTCACAAACCTTTCTATTCCTCCAAAACTACTAAGTCCCTGATATTCAGTTGGTTAGCATAGTAGCACTTAAGCTTAGCTTAAGTTTAGAGAGGAGATAACTATACTTTTCATTTCAATCCCAAGTGTTATTCCGCAAACACTTGGGTATAGATTCTTTAATTAATTTCTAATAAGAATTTAAACGTTGATAAATTCTTGTCTATTTACTCTTACGTTTGTTTCTTATGCTTATCAAAGAACATCATTACTTTACCATGGTGCACTATTAGGTTAACTCGGTAGTTAATACTAATTGTGTAAATGGAACAACAAGTGGTATCAGAGCGGTTTGATTCATAAAACAAGTTTCATAAACCGTTCAAAAACGTTTTAAAAATCAAAATCCTACCATGGCTGAAAGTAATGTACCCCAACTAGTCGACAAAAAAGGAGGAAGCTATACTGCTACTACTCCTCGACTTGAAGTTGGAACATTTAACAAGTAGAAAAAGCGCATGCTTTGCTACTTAACTGGGATGGAATCTTATTACATTAAGCTCATTAATGAAGGTCCATATGTCCCTAAAATTGCCGAAGGTTTAGTTAAACCTGAAGCTCAGTGGACTCCTGATGAGAGAAGGGTGGTCAATCAAGATCAACGCCTGAAAAGCATCATTATATCTTGTCTCCCAGACAATATAATGGAATCAGTTATTAACTGTCCAACTGCCAAACAGACTTGGACTGACTTGGTTCATAGCTTTGAGGGTCCCTCAGATACCAAGGAAAACAGGATCATGGACCTGAAACTTGAGTATAATACCTTCAGGGCCAAAGACTCTGAAATTCTTTCTCAGACATACACCAGATACAAGACCTTGCTCAATGAGCTGACCAATGATGGTGTCATCTTATCCAAGCATGAGATCAATGTTGGGTTTGTCAACAGTATCGATGAGAAGTGGCCAAACTTCTCTCAAGGTCTTAGAAATGCTAATCACATTCAAAACTTTGATCTCCCAGAAATCTATGGGAAGTTTGTCTATGAAGACAACCTAATCTCTAGGAGATACCTTGATTCTAAAAGGAGTCAAGAGACCAAAAAGGCCCTGACTATTACACCCATATCCACTGCCTTCTATTCAAATGGTGTTGTGCAGGACTTCCAAGAAAATTCAAATGACGAGACTAATGAAAGAACCAGTGAGGAGTACCTTCATGATTTGCAAACTAAATTTCAAGAAAGGGCACTCCTTGCCAACTCAAAACGCTTTATTAAACGAAACAAAAAATTTACAAATGCTAAAGCAAATGAAAACACTGAGTGTTTTAATTATGGAAAAAGAGGTCAGTTTTCAAAAGATTGTTTCTCAAAAACAACCTTTGAACCCTCATATAAATTTTCTGGAAACAGTTTCTCTTCAGGAACTAGCAAGCTTCAACCCAAAATGCTTCAGTCCTTTCAACAGTTTCAAAACAAAAATAAAGGACAAAAAGATTTTGAAGCCAAGTATAGAAAAGCAAAAGCTAAACTTGCACTTCTTGAGGCTGCTCCCTCACCTTCTCAAACCACACAAGCCACTAAACCCTCTCAGTCTAAAAACAAAGGCTTGTAGCTAAAACATTTGATTGGGATGAGGAAACTATGACCTCGGATGATGAAGAAGCTCATGTCAGTGCACTGATGGCACTCTCAGAAGAAGACAAGCTAGCTGTTGGAAAGAGTCATGCCAGAAATGGAGAGTTGGTCAACATCACCATGAGGAAGGTAAACATCTTACTATCTATGGATGATGATTCTGATTGGCAATCCTATTTAAACTACATTAGTGTAGATCTTAAGTATGTTGAAGAGCAAAGATTAAATCTGTTTTCAAAATATAACAGACTTGGTTTTGAATTAAACAAGTATAGAGATGAACTTCTTGCTTTAAAAACAAGCTAAACTTGAAAGTGTTACACTTCAAATTCAAAACTCTGAACTTGTAAAACTCAACCATGCTCTTCAAGAATAACTTAAGAAAGAAAAGGCTACCATTCAAAGCTGGAAAACTAAGAATCCAAGAGTCTATGACTCAGTCAGTCTTATCCCTAGTACTAAAAAGAGAATGCTAGGAGAAGATCAACTCACTGAATCCTCTAATAAGAGTAATAGTGAAAAAGCTTTCATGCCTGTTTGCATACCTTTTGAAAGGAAATGAAACCAAAGTCCAGTGACTGGATTGAAAGAATCAATCTAGATAGTAAGTTACCTAACTTTAACACTGGAACTATTTTGGAACCTGAAAGTCAGGCTATCAAAAGTATGCTTGGAGTCACTGATGAACCCAGTCCAACTGAGTCCGTCACTGAGTCTGAATCAGAATCCCAAACTCTACTTCCTCCACTGAAAATTCTTCCGGGAGCTGCACCTTGCTCAGATCTCACACCTTTAGTTTACCAACAACACTCTCTAAATAAAAAATCAGGATTGAGTATAACAATCCTGAAAAGACCTACCACAGTCTCAAACGATGAAGGCTCAGTTCCTACTGAAACTTCCACACCTTTTGTCCACACTGAAGCAAAGACAAACAACACTGACTCAAAATATGATCAGTTGGCTGAACTTGTCAGGAAGCTAAGTGAAAAGTTGGAATCATCTGAAAAATCTTCTTTGTCAAAAGAAATGAACCAACTCCATCTTCCTCGAGCACATCCAAATCAAAATCTACACCCAAACCTCAACAAAGATGTGAACTATGCAATTACACAAATCATACCACTGATAATTGCTACAGGATCCTGTTCTGCATAATATGCAAGCAAGAATATCACTGGACCTCTGATCATAACTCTCATGCAAACCATGAAGCTCAGGCCTTCAAGAACAACTCATCTTCCAAGCGGAATCAAAGATTAAAGGCTAAATCTCTTCAACTCTGTCCGCACTGTGGATTCAATGACCATCATCCTAATGACTGTCTCATGTATCCATGATGTGATATATGTGGATATCCCTTTCATAATACTCTAGAACATGACATGGTCATTCAGAATAGAAGAGGAATCACTACAAATTCTTCTGAATCCACCTCATCCCTCAAGTGCAAAATATGTGGTAGCACTATTCACATAACCACTGACCATGAATCTGTTGTACAATTCAAAAGGGCCAACAAAGCTAAACCCACCAAGAAGTGGGTTAACAAGAAAAACTAACTCAGTTTACTATTTGTGCATAGACATGTCAGGGAACCTATTTGGCATCTAGACAGTGGATGCTCAAGGAGTATGACCGGTGTCAAAGAATATCTGCACAAATATGTTAAAGAACCAGGACCTAAAGTGGTGTTTGCTGACAACTCATCATGTCTCACTGAAGGTTATGGTTCAGTAAACTGTAGTGGAATAGTTTTTACCAGAATAGCTTATGTAAATGGTCTAAAGTACAATCTAATCAGTGTTAGTCAACTATGTGATGCTAAGTACATAGTTCAATTTGATGATAAAACAAGGCACCATATTCGATGCTAACAAAGAAGTTGTTCTTATAGCACCAAGAAAAGAGGATGTTTATGTATTAGATATGTCTACATTCACTCAGAATGGAACTTTTATATTTGCTAAAGCCACTGAAACCCTGAACTGGCTTTGGCATAAAAGACTTTCCCACTTGAACTTCAAAAACATCAACAACCTTGCTAAACAAAACAAAGTCCTTGGCTTACCATCCCTTATGTTCTCTAAGGATAAACCTTGCTCAGCTTGTGAAAAAGGCAAGCACCACAGAGCATCCTTCAAAACCAAACAAAACTTCTCCATCAAATGTTGCCTTCATCTCTTGCATATGGATCTATTTAGACCTGTCAGTCCAATGTCTATCCATCATGAGAAATATACCCTAGTAATCGTAGATGAATATTCACGGTACACATGGGTATATTTTCTCAACAAGAAGAGTCAAGCTGCTGATTCAATCATGTCTTTTGTCAGAAACATCGAAAATCAAAATGACATCAAAGTCAAACAAATCAGAACTGACAATGGCACTGAATTCAGAAATTACAATCTTGAGTGTTTTTGTGATGAGAAAGGCATTTCTTAGAACTTCTCTTCTCCCTATACTCCTAAACAAAATGGAGTTTCCGAAAGAAAGAATAGAGCACTCATTGAGGCTGCGAGAACAATGTTAAATGGATCAGTTCTCTCAAAACACTTTTGGACTGAAGCAGTAAAGACTGCCTATTACACACAAAACAGATCCATCATTGTTAAAAGGCATAGCAAAACACCCTATGAGATCTTCAAAGGAAGAATCCCTGACATCAACTACTTTCATGTATTTGGATGTCCTGTATTCATTCACAATCACAAGGATCACTTAGGCAAATTTGATGCAAAAGCTGATGATGGATACTTTCTAGGATACTCACTTGTCTCTAAAGCATTCAGGGTGTTTAACCCAAGAAGACAAAATTCTGAAGAAACCTTTCACGTCACCTTTGATAAAAGCAATGATCCCATCGGGTTCTAAAACACCAATATAGAAGAAATTGGAATTGATGACTCATCTAGATATCCTCCTGATGAATATCATCCTGAGAGTCATCCCTCCACTCAATATCAAGATAATGCTGATATCTCTTACTATATTTTTCCACATAACCTTCCTCAGCCAACCATCAGTAATGTCAGTGATGATCAACAAATGCCAAACTCAAACACTCAACCTGATCATGACATTCAGGATCCTGAAAACCAAAGAGTTCAAAATGAACATACTGAACTCCCAAACACCAATGGACCTCTAACACATGACCTTGAACCCACTCCACCTCCAAATCAGGCCTCTACAAGTTCCAACTCTTATCCTAGACCTCAAGAGAGAGGGTCTAAATCTCAGGATATTGAACTTGTTAATATCATTGGTGAACCCACTGAAGGTATGCTTACTAGAAGCATGGTTGCCAAACTAACAGCAGCCTCAGCCAATGAATGCCTATTTGTTGACTTCCTATGTCAAAGAAGCACTGAGATACCCAAGTTGGGTTCAATCCATGCAAGATGAACTTGAGCAATTTGACAGAAACAAAGTAATGACTCTAGTCAAACGTCCTCAAGATGCATGTGTCATTGGAATGAAATGGGTTTTTAGGAACAAAACAGATGAAAGTGGCATAGTCATAAAGAACAAGGCCAGGCTTGTTGCCAAAGGTTATAATCAACAAGAAGGCATTGACTATGAGGAAACTTTCGCTCCTGTTGCACGACTGGAAGCCATCAGAATCTTCCTTGCTTATGCAACATACATGAACTTCAAAGTCTACCAAATGGATGTCAAGAGTGCATTTATGAATGGTAAACTTAAAGAAGAAGTTTATGTTCAACAACCTCCTGGATTTTAAAGCAGTGAGTTTCCTGACCATGTATGCAAGCTTGACAAAGCCCTTTATGGACTAAAACAAGCCCCCAGGGCATGGTATGAAACTATCTCAGCCTTACTCATCCAAAACAAATTTGTCAGAGGAAAAATAGACAACACATTGTTTATCTATAGGACAAAAACCGATGTCATCATGGTCCAAGTGTATGTTGATGATATCATATTTGGCTCATCAAATTACAAACTTTGCAAATAGTTTGAGAAACTAATGACAAAGAAATTTAAAATGAGTATGATGGGAGAACTGACTTATTTTCTTGAACTTCAAATCAAACAGACTGATAAAGGAACTTCCATCAGTCAAGAAAAATATTCAAGGAACCTACTGAAGAAATATGAGCTCACTGACCGTTCTTCAGTAAAAACTCCAATGGTTCCCCCCAACAACCTTGGTCCGGATCTATCAGGCAAACTAGTGAATCAAACTCTGTTAAGAGGTATGATAGGATCACTGATGTATCTAACTACCTCTATACCTGACATACAGTTTGCTGTCTGTCTATGTGCACGATATCAGTCTAATCCAAGAGAATCACATCTCACTGATGTCAAAAGAATCATCAGATACCTGAAGGGTACTTTAAATCTCGATTTATATTACCCAAAATGCTCAGGATTTGATCTTAAAGGGTACTCTGACTCAGACTATGCTGGTTGCAACATGGACAGAAAAAGCACCTCAGGCTCTTGTCAATTTCTTGGAGGAAAATTGGTTTGTTGGAGCTACAAGAAACAACAATCAGTGGCTATGTCATATGTTGAGGCTGAGTATGTTGCTGCTGCGGGATGTTTTACAAATGTACTATGGATGAAAAGTCAACTCAGCGACTATGATATCCTTTACAAAATGGTTCCTATCTTTTGTGATAACACAAGTGCCATTGCCATCTCAAACAACCCGGTTCTTCATCAAAGAACAAAGCACATTGATATTAGATATCATTTTATCAGGGACCCCATCATGAAAGGAGATATTGAGATACACTTCATCCCCACTGAATATCAATTAGCTGATATATTCACAAAACCTTTGGATGAACCTAAATTCACAAGACTGAAAGCTAAATTGGGTATGTTGGATATCGATAGTCAGGTCACTGATTAAAGAACATCCACATGGTATGTATTCTCTCAACTCCTTGAACAAAACTGGTATCTAATCTTCAACATCTCTCATTGTGCTATATAGCACTCATTGTTGTACTGAATGAAAAACTCATTCAGGGACTCAAGACACTGACATTCAATGCTGAACTAAATACCTTAAGTATCTAGTTAGTAAATGTCATAGGTTGGTAACTGAACATATTAAATAAATAGAATATTTGTTCCTCTTGCCTTTCTGGCATCCATGTCTTGGGTCTCGTCCAAAACTCACTTTGCATTAAATGTCCTCTCACATACAAAACACTGTGATGATTTGTGATATGACATCAAGACTGCAAAATCGCCGTTCACATGACTGTGCAACTGCTCACCTCGACTGTTGCGAAAAACGCGGGTGAGTGGAGTGGTGGCATTAAATGCGGATGTCAAACAGTTATTCCAAAATCATTTTCAAAAATAAAACCCTTGACATTCCAAATTAACTCCCCATCACTCCTTAAAAGCCCTTCCAACCAAAACACACACACAAATCTTTGACTAAACCTTTGCAAAAAAAAAATTCTCTCTTAAAGTTGTGTGCATCTTTTCCTTCCCATCTGTTGACAAGAAAGATCAAACATCACCTTTCCAAAATCTCACTATCAAGACAAATGGCTGGAGAACAAGAAAACATGTTCGCACCACAATGGGAAGGTAAAACTTTAACAAATGTCAAGTTTCAAACCAGCAATGTCATAGGAAACTTTAGTTACCCAGCAGAAGTCCCCACCTACCAAGAAATCATTAAATTTTTGTATAACTGCTCTCTAAAAATAGCTTTTACAAAATGTCCCTCTGTGCTCTACAAAAATCTCCTAAGTGAGTTTTGGAGTACTGATGTTGCCTATGATCCTAATCCACCCACAAATCCGTCTGAGTTACACCCACTCAAAGACTATCGCATCAGATTCTCGGTAATGGAAGGCCAAAGGGGACTTACCCTCGACTTTGCCACCTTCCGTTCCTCCACTGGGTTGCACTACAAAAAGGGTGAATACACTGCTTTCCCTGATCCCAATGTTGTTAAAACTGAACTAGCCAAGATTGCTATCGACCCTACTTCCTTGGATCATATTCCAGTGACTAAAAACTCATTTCCTGTAGCCTGGAGAACCCTATTCACCTTTGTGATTCAAGTTCTCGGTGGGAACATTTCATCACATGAACAGATTAACTCTATTCAATTGATGATGGCTTACTGTCTCATGACCGGAACTGAAATTGACATAGTTGATATCATTTACAGTGATCTCATCACCAGACTCTTGCACAAATCTAGGAGTACATATGTACCCTATCCTAGATTCATCTCTTGTGCTTTTGAGAGATTGCTGGGTTCTGAATACAGTCAGGATGTTGCAAATGGTTTGGCTTGCAGCATCCTGAGTCCATCAAATTTCAAAAAGAACCCTGCTGAAGTTCAACTTATTGTATTGACGGACTACATGATTACCATAGTTAATCATGCTGAATCAGTGTCTCCTCTTCCCCTTCCAAAAAGGAAGAAGGGAAGCAAGTCTCAGACTGTGACTAAGACCTTACCCAAGTCATAGGGCCCTGAGACTTTTGGAGCACCTCCGCTAAGAAGGAAAAAAGACCTGTTCAAAAAGCCACCAAGAAAGGACAAAGTACCACCACCCTCGGAGGCAACGAAAGGCACTGATACATCACAGTCAGTGTCTTTGGCCCCACCTACTACTTCCCAAGATCCAGAGGGAAACATACAACCCGCTGGTAAGGAAGCGCCTTCCACTGACCCTAATGATAGCACTGGTAATCACCCACCAGTGCCTAAAGGGCAAAAAGGGGACAAAGACTCAGAGGGATTTAAACCACCCGCTGATACGAAACCACCAACCCCCCAAGGAGGTGCGCATTCCTCAGGGACTGGCCCTAAGGACCAAGCAGATACATCCCAATCTGCTGGATTAAAGGGGTCAGGCCCTGACCACACCCAAGGCAAATCTTTTCATGAAGAGGAGCCGGCTAACTCTATTTTGCAGATTGCATCAATGGCCGATGTTCAAGCTACTCTTTTATCTGATGAAGAGCTTGACCAAGAAAGTGAGGAAAAATTGTTTGAGGCTGGTGATGACTAAGACACTGACCATGAACATGATGAACAAGAAAATCAGTCCTTACCAACTCCAAAACCTGAGCAATCACCCTTTCAGGACAATTCTGATCAAGCTGAGCAAGAGCCCCAATCTTCAGAGTCTCAATTCTCAGGTTCATCTGCCCTCAGGGAGTTTTATAACACACTTCCTCTCATGAAAAGGCAACTTGTTCAGTATCTTCAACAAATGGCAAGATCTCTCTTTAAAAGGATTACTGGTGAACAATGGGAACAACACACTGAAGCTGCTGCCAGTTATGCTGATCTCAAAGCTACCATTGAGGCCTTCTCTGTTGAACGAGTGGACCACCAAGCCAGAAATGAGAAGCTCTTCACCAAAAACCTGACAAATCTCAACCAATATCTGATCAAGTTTCTCAATTCCTTCGCTGATGTCACCACCAGCCTGAATACTATCAAGGAAGTGGTCAAAGATGATCATGCTCTTCAAAAGCAAGGTCCTGAAGCCTCAACGACATATGTCAAGAATACTAGCTCTCTTACTGAGCTCATCTCCCTGCTCAACAGCCTTGATCTTCAAGGCATCAGCTCCTCCTTGAAGGTACTCATCTCCACCATAAATGCTCATGCTACGCACCTGGAAAGCTTGGCCCAATCCTCCAATTCTATGGCCTGGAATCTGAGGTCTCGGGTCTCGGGTCTCGGCTCACTACCATTGAAAGCTCTCAGGCTACAATTTGCACTGAGGAGTCCACTATAAAACATGATACCTCTACAATCAGAAACATGATGCAGGAATTCCTTCAGATTGCTAGCAACACATCTGCCATCCCCTCGGTCAGCATGCCCACGTCAACAGCTGCTGCCACTGCAGCTCCAGCAACTGTTGAGGGGGAGAAAATATCAACAACAAAGGTTGTCCTAACTCCAACCTAACAACTCCTCAGGAAGCTGAATCCTTATAGGACATTTCTCCCTCATTCTACAGGGGAGCATGCTGCATCAACAAATTCCTTAATAATTTCAACAACTCCAACATTCACTGCTGAAGCAACCACCTCAACAATCACACTAGCAAGGCCCATACAATCTTTCAAACCACCCTCCCCTGAAGCTCCAATCACTGAACAACCACCTCCAGCTATTTTTATTGATAAAGGCAAAGGCATTATTACTTCCACTAAGCCTGAACAAACAAAGTTAGTGCCAGCATCCAGGGAAGTTCGTCAGGACTTGAATGAACCTATAAAGGTACCGTACATGATTGATAGGATAATGCACTTTCTAACCAATGAAGAATTAGAAGCTCAGGTTGAAAAAGAGGAACGAATGAAGAAATCAGTTGAAGATGCAAAGAAATTTGCATTAACTAAAATAGTGATAACCGAAGTAATTCAGGAAGAGGCCAAAAAGATGGGAATTCCACATCAGCTAGCCACCAGTAACAAGGCTGGTGAGAAATTCAAAAGGGCTCAGGATGCCCAACCTGAAGCTCTCAAAAGAAAACACATGGAGAGACTTTAGAGATTGGCTGAGATCAGGAAGCAGAAGATTAAGCAGTACACTTGGACTATGACTCAGAGACTCAGGCCGGAACCAATCACTGATGTGAAGATTTAACCAAACACCAAGCCTGCAGCTCTTAACGTATATAGAGGAGTCGACAAAAGGAACTTTGAAGTTCATGATCCATTCAGATTCTCTGACTTTGGGATTACTGAGCTAGATGAGTTGGGTCCTATTATTGAGAAAAAGAAAAACGTTATTGTTAAGGACCTGATGAAATCCTTGAGCAACAGGTATGAAAAACTGAGGAATATGGCTGCGGAACTTGGTATTCAGCCTACTCCACCTGCATCTACTGTTCAATAGTCTGAAACTCAATCTTAAAGGAAGAAAAGGAAACTAGTTGAACGTAGACCTGAAATTAAAGTCATTGGTCTTGACTATAATAGAGTTCCTCCTGAAGGTGTTCCCTTTGTTAACTGCATGGTCATTGAAGAACCTGAATATGGTATCTTCTTCACTGATGAGTATGGAAATCTAGCTTTTCAAAGATGGAGTGATATTGATCTTGTAGGGATCGAAGGCATGATGGGTTTCTTGGTGATGGCAGCAAATGTGAAAACTCTTGAAAATGCAAGGTTCAGCTTAGGGCTGAGAAAGAAGATTGCTGATTTGCTGACCACCCTGACCAAGACAAACTGAAGTCAAAGAAGATGAAACTAGAGAAGTTGGGATACCACCTGGACTAAGGAATTCATAATCATGTTTTCTAGTGACTATGCTAGGAACTTTTGCAATCAATGAATAAACTAAGTATTTTATGTAAATCAGTGTTCCTTAGCTTCTTTATAGAATCATCAGTGTAAGAAGAAGCCCTTTGCTCACTTACACTGATCAAAACACTTAGGCTATATTTATATCCAAATAGGGGGAGATTGTTAGGTCCATTCTTTACCCAAACATCCTTAATCTAGGATTTGGACAGAAAATATCCTAACCGCTGCTAATCCGAAAACAATTAAAGTCACTGAGTGAATAGTCACTCAGTGAGTCATCTTCAGGATGCTTAAGACAAGTCTAAAGAAGAAAGACTTTCCATTCAGTGAGGCGAAACTCAATGAAAGATACCTGAGCCAAAGAAGAAGATGATGGAATAAGTGAGTGATGACAACAACTCTCTGATTTCCAAATCTCCTCCTTTTCTTTGAAGACCAAGAACTAAAGATCAAAGACCTTAGACTTCAGATTAGGGAGGAATTTTCACTAATGTGTTTGAGCGGGATAAAGTAAACTTTAGTGATTAGTCAAATCAAGTACGAGTTGGTGATAAAAGTAGTGAACAGTTGCCTGCACTGTTCACTAAAGCAAAGAAAGAGCGTTTTCCAAAAGTTGATACATTAAATGGAAGATGTACCTCATCCATTAGGATTGTGACACGCACCTACCTAACCTCTCCAGCAGCAACCTCGTACTAGTATAAATAAGATCATAAGTTGGAGTAGAAAGGTTGGAAAGTTTGAGTAAAAAAAGCTTAGCTTTCACAAACCTTTCTATTCCTCCAAAACTACTAAGTCCCTGATATTCAGTTGGTTAGCATTGTAGCACTTAAGCTTAGCTTAAGTTTAAAGAGGATATTGATGATGTATAGTCCATATTCGGGTCACGAACCCGACCCATACTCGAGTCCATCACGAATGGGCTCAAGACCCATCACGAATGGGCTATTACGATAACAGTTTGGGCTTACGCTGGCCCAAACCCGAAGTTATTTATGGTTTTGATAGGATATCCCTTATTTATGGGATATGTATCAAATAACCGCCCTATGCGGGATACGCTGAGGAGTGAGGAACACGAAACCAACTAGGGTTTCGTGTGTATATAAAGAGTCCTTCGACTCTCATTAAAGGTACGATTTACAAACCCTAACTCTTCAACCGAATCCTAAAAACCGATTACTTACTCTCACGCCGGAGGATAATCGTGGGAGACAATCCCACGATAAGCCTAACGGTGTCTTTTTGTTTTCTTAGTGCGCAGGTCTCAAGCATTAAGATCTGATTGGTACGGAATCAAGGAACGCCCAACTTTTGTATCAACAAGGTGCCCTCCGTGGGACCCTACACTAAGAACTTTGCTAAGAACTAGAATGACGAAGCATGGAAACCCAAATCAGCGGACTCCGCAGACAAAGAAAACACATGATGACCCACTGGGGAAGAAGCAGCAAACTGATTCTACCGCTAAACCGCCCTCTGGAACAACCAGTGCGCCCAAAAGCCTAGGATCATACTCAGATCTGGCTTTTACCCCAGTAGAACCGATCACAAGGACTACCCATGCTACTACAACAACCACTAGCACGGTGGATCTAATGCGCACTCCTCTCACCATGCCAGAGTTAAACTTCACTGAACCGCCAAATGCGCCCACCCGAAACAAGGGTCCGGATTTGGAAACAGACACTCTCGCGCTAGAAGGAGTTGCGCCTGAACTAGCGCCAAGTGACTTCGTGTCCCAGAACTACGAAACCTTGGATGCGCTCATGCGAGAGGAGGCGAAAAAGAGGTCAAGTCAAAGTCTGCACGTCAGGCTCAACTTCGACCCTGAGCATGAAGCATCCCCACCGAGCTAACGAAAGGAAAGACGCGAGAAGGATAGTCGCAAACACCCAGTGTTTACTAGGATTGGAAGGAAGGTTGTGGATGACGAAACAGCCGACTTTCAGTATCTGGAGGAGCATGAAGATGGGGAATGGCGCGCCAATGTCCACGCTAGGCTTGGTAGTCGCAGGGTTCAGGATAGGCTTGGGCGACGGTGCTCCCTAAGCGAAAGCCCTTCAAGCTCGGATTCCGATGATAGCCGGCGCAAGCGCCACCGAAGAGCAAGCTCGGATTCCGATGATAGTGGGCGCAAGCGCCGTAAAAGAGTAAGCTCATCCTCAAGTGATTCCTCGGACAACGAGGACAAAGAAACCGGACACTGGAAATCAAGGGGAAAATACCGCGACCAGGAAGACGAAGACATGTCTCGTCCCTGGCGTCGCCAGAAAGTTGATGCGTTCACTCGGCGCATCAGCGATTTTTCGGAAAATAAGAGAAGGCGCATGCCTGCTAATGTCAAAACATATGATGGGACAGGTGATCCTGATGATCACCTAAAAATTTTCGAATCAGCAGCCACTATCGAAAATTGGCCACAACCTGTGTGGTGCCACATGTTTAACTCTACATTAGTAGGGAATGCGCGCAACTGGTTTAGTAAGCTTCCACGCAGAAGCATCGGTGGGTTTGAAGAGTTGCGAAAGGCGTTTCGTTTAAACTTTACTCAGAGGAAGAAGTGCGCCAAAAACCCTGTCGAGCTCGCTAGGGTAAAACAGCGCCAAGGGGAATCCACAAGCGCTTTCATGGAGCGCTATAAGGACGAATGCATACAGGTCAAGGCATGCCCAGAAATACTAAAGATATCGGGGTTTATGAACGGAATCAATAACCCAGATCTGATAAAAAAGTTAAACGATAGGGTTCCCCAAACCTTTGACGAACTCATGAAGCGAACGAGGTCCTTCGTCCAAGGAGAAGCAGCCGCTGCGGATAGCAAGAAAGGCTACTCGAACCATAGGTCACAAGAAGAGCCAAGGAGACAATCCAATGACCAGAGTGGCAATCGTAACAAAAGCTATCGCAGTCAAGGGGGCGGACGGGGAAACGACAAGTACACCCCACTAACAAAAACTCCGAAGGATCTTCATGCGTGGATGGGTCTTCATGCGTGGATGGGTCAGGCGCTGGCCTTATCCTCACTAATCCAGAAGGAATGGAATTCACTTACGCACTGCATTTTGAATTCACAGCCACGAACAACGAGGCAGAATATGAAGCCCTAATCGCTGGATTATGCATTGCAAATCGAATGGGTGTACGTAACCTAGAAGCAAATGTGGACTCCCGATTGGTAGCCAACCATGTGTTGGGCGAATATGTGGCTAAAGAGGATAACATGTTCCAATACCTCAACAAGACCAAATCGCTAATACAAGGCTTTGACAGGTTTACCATTAAGCAAGTTCCTAGAGGTGAAAATAAGAAAGCGGATGCGCTAAGCAAGATCGCATCTACTAGCTTCGCACACCTGTCAAAACAAGTTTTAGTGGAGATCCTAAAGAACAAATCCATCTCGGAGATGGAGATATCCACGGTAATAGAGGAAGAGAATCCTACGTGGATGACCCCTATTATCGAATTTATAAGCAAGGGCAAATTTCCCGATGAGCAGAAGGATGCTCGACGGATACGGCGCACAGCGCAGAGGTTCGAACTTAGAGATGGTATCCTATATCGGCGCTAATTCCTACAACCATGGCTTCGGTGAGTTGGACCTCTTCAGGCAGATTACGTACTCCGAGAGATCCACGCTGGTTCATGCAGCATGCATTCAGGACCACGGTCCGTCGTAGCGCGAGCATTGCGCTCAGGATACTATTGGCCTACTATGCACCGTGATGCGCGCGATGTGATAAAGAAATGCAACGACTGCCAAGTTCATAGACCCATCCCGTGCAGACCACAACAAGAGCTAACACCTATCACTTCTCCATGGCCATTCTATAAATGGGGCATTGACATTGCGGGGCATTTCCCTGTCTCAGCGGGAGGACTGAAATTCCTTATTGTGGCAATAGACTATTTCACTAAGCGGATTGAAGCAAAAGAAGTAGCGACAATCACAAGTAATCAAGTAAAACGCTTCGTTTGGGAAAATATTGTATGCCGCTTTGGATTACCTGGGGAGATTGTTTCGGACAACGGAAAACAATTTCGTGATAACCCGTTCAAAGACTGGTGCGCAGAGTTAAATATCATACAACACTTCGCATCAGTTAAACACCCACAAACCAATGGTTTAGTTGAGCGCGCAAATCGTAGTCTAGGCGAAGGAATTAAAGCGCGCCTGGACAAACACAAAGGAAGATGGGTGGACGAATTATCGCATGTCTTATGGGCGCACCGCACGACAATCAAAGTTAGCAATAGAGACACTCCTTTTTCCCTTGTCTACGGGACAGAAGCTGTCATACCAGCTGAAATTGGGATGCCAACTATCCGCACCGCGGAAGTTAATGTCGCGACCAATGACGACGAACGACGAATAGACTTGGACCTGTTGGAAGAAAGGCGCGAGCGCGCAGCTATACGTGAGGCAAAAACCAAGTCAAAGATGAAGGGATACTACGATGCTAAAGTTCGAAGCACCTCATTCAGACCAGGCAACTTTGTGTACCGCGCTAATGATGCAAGCCACGCAGAAAATACAGGTAAACTTGGACCAAAGTGGGAAGGACCCTATGAGGTCATTGAAGCACTAGGACAAGGCGCGTACAAGCTGCGCGACATGGATGGCCGTGAGCTACAACGCACATGGAATATCTGCAATCTCAAGAGATGCTATCTTTAGGAAAGGTTACGACCCAACACACGGACACTTTTGCACTTTAGTAAGTGCCCAATAAATATCCGTGTATTTACATTTTTGTTCCATTTAGACAAATGTTTCTTTTTTCTTTTTACAAAAACTTGCAAGTATTAATAAAATGTTGCGGTTTCTAGCTAACTCCGCGACACAATTTACTTTATTGTCTACATATTATTTATGTCTCAATATGGTTTGTTACATTATCTTTTGCCTACATGGCGTGCATGCACTAATTAAAAACCCACGATGGTAAAAGGATGAGTAAACCTACTAAATGACTCGTTGAGTAAGAGGGTTGCAAACCCATCAACATCGGATCACGCATCCTTGTTAAACACCTTACTCTCAAGACGTTGGAGTAAGTTCGATGCATACCCCACGACGGATACACATCAATGCACAATGTGCGCGTTTAACAAATTAGGAGTTAAGACAATTAACCCCTTAATATGGTATTAGTAGCACGCTGCAATCCATACACTTGTGCACCCCACGATGGATACACAACAACTTGTAAATTTCATAGACAATTATGTTATATACAATCATGTCATACACGACTATGTCATAAATTTCATACACGATTATGATATAAGTGATTATAAATCCTTGTAACTTTCTTTAAATGTGTTTGTACAAACGGTTTGATTCTTAGACATCTTTTATGCAAAGACGAAATAGCTAAGTACAAAACTTGTAACCACAATCAAACTTGATACAATATGCGTACAATCATATTTTTCCAATCAACACTTTATTATGGATAACAAGTTCATAAAAAGTACATATTCAACATGCATATGTACAACAAAAAGTGGACATGCAACACAACATCACTACATCAAAACTACCAAGACATGCTACGAGTACGCCTGAGCCCTGAGCTACCCGCTCGCCGCGCCACACAACCAGCATCTTTAAGCCTCTGCAACAGCTCAGCATCCTTGGGTGCTACCATTGGCACGCTAACAGGCACTCCATCAGATATGGGAATGTGAGCCGCACCAAGACCACAAAGAATGGCCTTCCCCCTTCATGCCCGTCTTCTTGGCAAGTCTCATCTCATGGGCTTCTAAGGACGCCTTCAATGGAATTTCTTTCTCAAGGGCAAAAGGGTTGAGGATGTCACGGGGACGAGCAAAAATACGCACATGTAGCTGCGACACGTCTGGCTTCAGAGAGTAGTCAAACTGTTCCTCAGCGTCTTCGGATGAGTGCCTAGCCAAAGTCAAACCCTGCATGATCACGCTTATGGGGTAATCCTGGTCACGCTCCAGCTATGCAATATGAGGAAGCTCAAAAAGTTTCAACTTCTCCATAGCAGCAACAAGTTCACCATAGGCGTTCTCATTATAACCAGGTACTTCAGAGAGAGACATAGCCAAAACCTTGGTCGCACACAGCTCCTCTATAGCTTCTGCCTTACCACGAGCCAGTGCGCATTGAACCACACCCCCAAATGAGTCCTTGACCTCTCGAGACTCCAGCGTGGTCAAGGCAGCAAGACGTAAGCCATGGCTGATAAGCCACCTGCGCTCAGCAATGGTTGACACCAAATGCGGATACAACTCCTCATCATATTCGATGCTGAGTTTGCGCAGCTTGAGCTCCTGATTCTCCAGCGAACTCTCCACAGCCTTGCGGAACTCCTCCAGGTTAGAGAAGAGTTTCCCCTTGTTTAGCTCCATATATCTCAAGGCCCAAAGGCAGGAGGCCTTGTACTCTTTTGCTCCAGTGCGCTCTTGATTCAGTTCGGCCATGAGCGACATCTTCTCATCAGCAACTTTTTGGTCATACATAGCAGATGCCCTCAATTCAGCCTGCGCATCAGCCAACTGCGCCTTCAGAATTTCAATCTCCTTGTCTTTCTGCGCAACCAGGCTACCCTCACCACCATATTCAGCCTGTAGCCGCGCAACCAATGACGCCTGGTGCGCAGCAGCCAACGCCAACTCCTCTATAAGGCGATTTCTTGGCGCATCTCCAGAAGTTTTCTCCTCATCCACTGGACTCTCAGGCACAAACTCACCAACATATCCAGAACCAGTCTTGGGGGGCGAGTTCCCAACATGTGCATCATCATCAACAGCAATTTCAGCACTGCACGCAAAATAACAATGTTACTATACGGTATTAAACGCAGAAGGATTGAAGATCCAAAGATACAAGTACTTACTTGAGGGGAGGAGTTTTATGCGATGACGCACCCTCCTCAGATGATTGTCTGACAGAAATAGCAGGGCGCTTACTTGATGTCCCTGCGCCATCATCACCAGACGATCTCTTGCGCTTTAACCCTTGACCCTCCTCCTCAGACTCATCCATAGCACTCTCCGACGAGTCTATATGCAACAACTCAACAGGGATCTGCGACCCAGGAACGGGAAAGCTACGCAGAGGAGTAGCCATAGTGACACCTGTGGGGACCTCCCCTATCTCCTCTGTCTCCTCTGTATCCTCCTGCGCGATCACCATCGTGCGCCCTGCAGTAGCCTGAAGTACTGGCTCCTCTCCATCTCTCAATGGGCGCACCCCTACGATCACCTGAGTGGGCTTCGCCAAGCGAACAACATCGAACAAATCCATCTCTGCGCAACAAAAACAACAAACAAACACAAAATATGTTAGATAAGCTATAAAAGGAAGAACGCTTACAACAACTAAGCGAAGAGGAAGGAGGAGACAAGCACCCACCCCGGCTATTTTCATCCAAAAATGTAGGCACTTCCTCCGCACTACCGAAGTAATTGCGACTGATGCCCATGTGCACCAAAAACTCTTCGGGGTACGCTTTGATCGGTATGCGATTGGTATTTATCATATCCGCATCAACCATGTTATACAATCCGGGGTCTGGGCGCTCATCTCTCGGTAATGATTCTCGAGTGTAGAACTCAAAAATCCATGGGAAAAATGCCCTATCCACCCAAAAGAATTTTTCTCTCCAATCCCTCAGTGCGTCTAACTTCTCCGTATAGCACTGCAGTGACCCTGCGCGCTTGGAGAAGGAAACCCACCCGTTTGACCACGACGTGTGGTAAAACGTGCGGAAAAGATGAATTGTGGGTTCTATCGCTAACAAGCGACAATTCACTTCAAAATTGGTAATTTTTGCCGCACCTATGCAGTGCAGCAGGGAAATATGAAGACGATAGTGATTTAGAATATCACACAAAAAGAGGGAAATGGGCGCACGCTGGTTAGCGAATTCGAAAAAACGCGTGTATACCCCTACTTTCCCTTGCGGGAAATTCGCTATTGACGCATTTGCGGCCGGAACTACCGGATGCAATGCGAGAGGGATGTAATAATCTGAAGTGAACTGACGAAGTTCATCCTCAGATAAATCAGAATTAAAATCAGACAATTGAAGAACCATGACTAACCTTCAATAACTCTTATAAGCGCACGCGCTATTACCTTAGTTTTTGCTTTTTGATTGCTGTTTGGAGGTTTAACAATGGCGGAAAATGATGGTTTTTACTGTGGTAGCCACAGTGAAAAGACGGCTAACCTTTATATAGGGTTACACACATTCTTGGATGACCGACACATGTACCCCACTTGCTCTAATCGTGTGGCTGGGAGGCAAAAAGGTAAAGCACTTTTTCACCCACCCTTCACGATTTACGAAGGAGATACGGATGTACTTGGACTAGATTAATTTGATTTTTTAGGCGGGAAATACTTGAAACTTCCCCGCTACGCATCAAGGAATATTTTTAGCTACAGTTGTTAGTCTAGCGTCCGCAATTTCGCATTGCGCACACTAGACTGGGGGGACATGATGACGTATAGTCCGTATTCGGGTCACGAACCCGACCCATACTCGAGTCCATCACGAATGGGCTCAAGACCCATCACGAATGGGCTATTGCGATAACAGTTTGGGCTTACGCTGGCCCAAACCCGAAGTTATTTATGGTTTTGATAGGATATCCCTTATTTATGGGATATGTATCAAATAACCGCCCTATGCGGGATACGCTGAGGAGTGAGGAACACGAAACCAACTAGGGTTTCGTGTGTATATAAAGAGTCCTTCGACTCTCATTAAAGGTACGATTTACAAACCCTAACTCTTCAACCAAATCCTAAAAACCGATTACTTACTCTCACGCCGGAGGATAATCGTGGGAGACAATCCCACGATAAGCCTAACGGTGTCTTTTTGTTTTCTTAGTGCGCAGGTCTCGAGCATTAAGATCTGATTGGTACGGAATCAAGGAACGCCCAACTTTTGTATCAATAACTATACTTGTCATTTCAATCCCAAGTGTTATTCCGCAAACACTTGGGTATAGATTCTCTGATTAATTTCTAATAAGAATTTAAACGTTGATAAACTCTTGTCTATTTACTCTTACGTTTGTTTCTTATGCTTATCAAAGAACATCATTACCTTACCATGGTGTACTATTAGGTTAACTCTGTAGTTAATACTAATTGTGTAAAGGGAACAACAACATGTTAAATGGTTTGCGATAAATCAAGTTTCGCCATTATTAGTCTAGTTTATTTGAAAAATACCTTGTGTGTTTTAAAAGTATGGTTTAGTCGATAGAAATTCTTTAGATGCTCTAGGCAATGAAGTTGTACGAAGGATACATGAAAGAGAATTTATTTCTCGTGAAGAAGTTTTGAGGCAAGAATAGGTGAATGTCATGAGTGTGACTAAGAAGTAAGAGATCTTTACATTGATTTGACCCTTTTATAGAGCAATAGATGAGGAGAGAGGAGTTTATGTGGAATACTATTCCTTATGATTCAAGAGGGACTTTTAAGATTTGTGATTTAGATTAAAAGATTTGTGTGTTGATATGACTCGTGTAAGAAAGAGTTTTGAAGATCAAATCATGAGGAAACAAGCATGTCAAATAAGTGTTTAGTATATAGATCAACAAATTTCAATTGCAGAAAAGTAACACTTAAAATAGAAAAATAGACATACCTTTGCCATGTTATCTTGGAGAGTGTAAGTACTCCTAGATAAGCAAAACTTCATGAGCTGTAAAAGATGTCTGCGTACTTTTTAGTAGTACAGATTTGAAGCCCTTTTTAGGTTCTTCTTTATTTGCGTACTTCAGTTTTTCCTTTAATAGGATGAAGTAATGAAGAATCCTATCATGAAAATTTCTTAAGAAAAATAGTTAGAGAAGAGATGATTTATCAATATCCAAGTAATATAAATTTTATTCTTTTTGCAAAAATGTTTTTGATGTCAAATTTTGCAAAATTTTTCCTTCATTGTAGTTTTCAAAACATACATGGATCGTTTTAAGTTTTTAAAGTATAATATACTTTAAGAAACTTGGTAACAAAGCTCTGATGCCAATTGTAGAAAACTAGAAGAGGGGGGGGTTGAATAGTTTTACCAATTAAAACTTCCTTTTAAAACTTATAGATCGACTTATGTCAATCTAGTTTGGGCGTGTTGGATATTGATAGTAGAAAAGCATATAAAACTAAACTACGAGAGAGAGATAAAGAGACACAACCACAACACAAGTATTTATAGTGGTTCGGCTACAAGGTCACCTTCCTTTCCTTACTCCACTCCCCGAGTACCCAACTAGAGAGTTCTGTAAACACTAGACAAGACAAACTCTTTTCACCGGCGGAGAAGCCTTCACAACATTGCTTACACTTTATCCGGTACAAAGCTAAATACCAAGCTTTTCCACGAGGTAAAGCCAAACCTTCATCGCCTACACTTTATCTGGTACAAGGCTAGATACTAGGTTCCATTACAAAGGAGGAACCACTACCCGATCAACACTTCTAGCACAACACAACTAAAAGGAACCAACGTCCTTTTTACACCTATCAACTCAACACATCTCTAACACCTTTGAGAAGAAGAAGAAAGAACAAGATGCATTTATGTGATCTTGGAAAAGAAGAATCCTAGCAACTCATGTCACGAGCTTGCAAGTCTTCGAGAAGTCGTGATCTCGCCTTTAGAAGGAACCTAGAGAATGACAAAGAAAAACTACATAGAAAGATCCTTTGGATTTGAGGTTAGAGAGTTTAGAACATAGAGAGAAGATATGTCTAAAAGGTGTATTTTGCAAGAGAGAAATGGCTCACTATTTATAGGCAAAATTGTCCACTGTTCACCCGGATCTGGCAGATCCCTTCCCAACGGGATCCAGCCAGTGTAATCTAAGGGATCCAGGTAACTGGGTAAACCAGTCCGAATTTTAGGTTACAAACCGGGTTATGGGTTATGGGCTATGATCCCTGGAAAGATGATGTCATGCCTGATGTCAAAGACATCTTGGGTCATGGGTCATGGACTTTGGGTTATGGGTCATGGGTTTTACACATTTTGATGTCATGCAATGGGTCATGGGTTATGGATCAGGTTCCATGGGTTATGGGTTGTTGACCTGGTTTTGGGTCATGGATAGTCCAAGTATTTCCTAGTTTGTTTTTACAAGTTTCATGCATTTTATAAAATGTAAGTAACTAAGTTACTTATGTGTTTTTATAAAATGGTTTTAGTTTTATGTTAACTAAACATGTTTAAGGTTTATTTGTTTAGTGAAATGAGTTAGTAAACTTTTGGCTCAAAGCGTTACGTATTTTATTTATTTTGTTAAAATGATTTTACGTTTGTTATCGACAAAACTTTAGAAGATCGTAAAATATAAATAAGCATTTTTAAGGTTTATTTGTATTAACAAGATTTTTACTCCTGACTCTGGACGGTCCTGTATATACCGACAGTTCCTTAAATATAGTGGACTGTCCCTGTATAAGGAACCGTCGCCAGAGGGCTTGTTTTGGACAAATTATTATGATTTAAGTATTACCCATTTTAAAGTTGGTTAATATCACACATTTTAAAGATAACCATGACAAGTATCACAACATAATAGGCTAGATTTCATTAATCACAATAAGAAACTATTCATTCATTCATAAGAAGCATACATAATTGAAAACATACATCACACCAGGATTCATACATCACATAATCAAACTACAAGCTATTTTTAGAACAACCTAACTTCCTAGAACATGCTTGGCCCAAAAGATAATCATTGATTATTTATAACTAAACACATAGAGGTGCTTAGTTAGAAGGTGGACAAGAAGGTGGTGAAGATGAATGTGGAGGAGTTGGTGGCATGGTGGCCATGGGAGTTGGTTGCACATTTTGTTGAGAGAGAAGGTAATCAACATGGGCAAACATGTCATGAAGCTCTTCTCTAAGGGATGATATGAGGTTGAAGTTATGGAAGCAACATGCACAAACTATGGTATGATTGTTGAAAAAGTTGTAAGGAAATGGATGACCCATGATTGGAGATGGTGGTGGAGTAGATGGAGTATAGTCCAAAGGCCCATTTGGTGAGGTGTTTGGGAGTGGTGAGTTAGAGATGGTAAGAGAAGGTGATAGGTTGCTCACGAATGGTGTGTATGCAGCGAAGCTAGAGTGAGTGAGCAAAGGTGATAGGTTTCTAATGAATGATGAAAATGGTGAAGAGTTTGGCCTTAAGGAGGAAGAGGATGTGCCTTTGATTGAGGGTGTTTTGAGTGGAGCAATATGAGCAAAAGGAGAATTGGGCTTATCTATTGGTGATGGAGTTGTGTCCTCTTAGGTGAGAACAATGAAGGTTGTTTTTGGTGGTATAATGATGATTTTAGGCCTTTTATTTAAGAGAAACAATGAGGTTGAAGAAGATGCCATTGTAGAAGATGGAGAAGATGAGAAGATGGTGATGAAGAAGAAGAGGATAGGAGTTTAAATAATCAAGGATGATTATAGTTTAGGCAAAGCATGCATTAGGAAGATTATGGCACATAAGTTTGTATTGCTAATCCTGGAAATGGTGGTGAAAACATGAAATTGGGTCAAGATTGCAGAAAAGAATAAACAATGCAAAATCCGTGACCTAACATGGATGGTCCTTTAAATAGTGGACGGTCCTTTAAATATCCGGGACCGTCACCTTATTTATGGGGCCATCATCAGAAGGTAGCCAGATTTTACTTAGTTTTTCATCTTTGTAACTTGCAACTGAAACACTTTATGGCAACTAAGATTTTTGCATAATCATACAATAGTGCAACTAAGAAGCATGCATTTAGTAGTTCAAGAAAGAGACATCAGAAAATAATCATGCAATTCAAAAGGGAAACATTTTAGCATGTTACCAAGTTAAGCATATTCAAAGGATAAATATCAGATGAATAGCAATTCAACTAATTTAAATAAGAAGCATGCATACCACGACCAAATCAATCATATCATAATAGAAATTATAGAAGTTTAATCATAGTACAAAGGCATAAGAAACATCTTGTCCTTTTTATGTTTTTAACCATCTTGTCTCCTATAATCATCGGGCAGTTTTTAGATGTCTTGGTCTATTGACCTCAGTCTCCCCTGATGCGTCTCTCTTGATACATACTCAATTCCTCCTCTAGTATATCATCAATTGGTAATCTTTCGGGGTTGAGAGAAGATGATATACGTGACTCAGTTATAGGTTCCATGACTCGATTAAAGAGGCGATATTGAGGGCCTTGAAGGTATGGATACGAGCTCATGAAATGGTTATATAGACGGGTAAAAAGCATCCCATAGGGCATTAACTTATTGTCAATGTCCTTGAGATGCATTATTCGCTTAGCGAAGAAGTATGCAAGATTGTAAGGTTGTCTAGTGAGAATGCGGTAAAGCATGTGAATACAACATGCCGATACATACTCACGATCCCTTGTTAGATGAAAGGCATTTTCTCGTAAGATGACTGCCATGATTGAAGAAATTGACAGAGTTCAATCATACGAATTCTTTTGGGATGAAGGATATTTGATGAATTACAGAGTGACTCGATTAACTCAGTTGAAGAAGGAATATATGAGCGATATGGACCATCCTCTTCTCGATTGTCGAGTAGAGTGTCAAGCTCAAGTTCTTCCGTGTAGACACATTGCCCAAGATATGGAAGTTCAAGGATTTGAGCGAATTCCTCAAGAGATAAGGAAAATTTGTACCGACCTACCCAAAACCTAAGAGATATGGAATTGTCTTGATTACGTTTGATTTTGAATTCACGGAGGAATTCTAACATGAAATGAGGAGAAATTTGTTCATTAATAGTGAGTACACAATCAAAACCTATTGTTCGAAAGGCTCTGTCAATGTGTTCTTGGGTTACTAATGAGGGATCGACGATTCGACCTTCATGAATGTGACCTGACTCAAGATCTTTGAAGCTTTGAACAAAGTCGGGTGGTAAGTATGGTTCTAATGAAACTTTTGGAATGTAGACGTGGGTTAGAATATTATCTATGTCATATATGTGTGGCATTTTTGTACCTATAGGACATACGAAAAATAGTATTAACATAATAAGCATTTTCCCAGTGTGTATATATGTTGAAACTTTTGATTAAAATTAAAAAATTCTTGATTCAATTTTATTTGACAAACCAAATTTAGTAAAAATTTGACCCGTGTTGATGCATGGTTGTGAAAACGTTTTTGATATGTATTAACAATGTATGATTACGTTTTTGTTATGTTCCTAAACATGATTAACTACACCAAATCGAATTAGGGATTATCATATGTTTTGACACTTTTCAAAATTCACTTAATAGGACAATTCCTACATCAAGGTGAGTGAAATTGGTAGTACATTATTAAGATTTAGAGTTAATTTCAATTAATTACAAGAAAACTCAAAAATCCCCAAAATCAATTTCATGTTCTTATAAACCCTAATTTCGAATTAAAGAGGAAATTGACAAAATTGACTTACAATTGATGTTGTTAAGAATGTTGTGGTTGATAATCCTTGATTGATAGAGTTTTGAATTAAGTTTTAGGTGGAAGAATTAAGGATTTTGATTGTTTTGGTTCGTTTTCGTCGTTGCTGCAGTAAGAGGAAGTGTTTGGTTTTGGTTTTCTACAAATGAGAAAGGAAAACGGGTATCACTTTAAAAACTGGTGACAGTCCCTTAAATGTATGGGACCGTCTCTGGGATCGTCTAGGTTTGGGGGACCGTCACCAGTAAATGATTTTTGAAAGATAGAAATTTTGTGACTGGTTTTTTATTTAGGTTTTAGGAGACGTAAATTGTTAAAGACGTTTTAGGATTGAGTATTTTAGATGATATGAAACTATAGATACGGAGTAGGAGGAATGAAGGAAACAAGACACGCACGAGTAGGCTAAGGGAGTAGGTGTTGTGGAGAATCGAGACAGAAGAAATAGGAGAGACTCGTTTTGGGTGAGGAGGTTGATGACACGCTGAATATAGAGTAGGAATAGAGTCGAGACAGAAGAAATAGAAGAGACGAATTTTGAGTGAATCAAGACACGGAGTAGAATAGAAATGAAGGAGGAGACATAGAGGAAATGGGTCACAAATGCGAGGCGTGCATGGGTATATTCTGAGGTCAATGATGAATTGAGACAAGAAGAGAAGTAGAGTAGTAGTTGTAGACGAGAAATATAAGAAAGAAGAGATGTTGAGGACGTCAAGAGTGTGCATCATCCATAGTGATTGATAGACGTTCCTTAACGGCAATTGCGTAGTCGATAGAAATAAGACCATTATCTTCAGAAATATACTAGGATTCTACAGGGAATAAGCATTTAGGCATAGAGTCTAATTTCCTAAATTTTATCTACCACATATAGAATTAAGCACATTGGGTTTTAGTTAAGCAATTAACATATATCAAGTAAGCACATAACACGTAAGGCAATTATGGTTTTGAGAAAGCGTACCTTTGCCACTAGCTTTTCCTAAAGATACATTACCGTGAGAGATGTTATCGGAGAAGCAAGGTTTGAGTAATGAGGAGTAATTCCACGTATGAAAAAGGTATGAACAATTACTCATATCTTCAAGTTTCTTCTCTCGAGCATCTCATTTGAAGTCTTAGTCATTTGACAAACTTCGTACTCGGGATAGTTGTTATCTTCTTCATCAGTATCACTCCATGTTTCTTCAATGAGTTCTCTTCGCAAGTTACTCATGCAGTCCTTAGTAGCATTTCCTTCAATGAAAACATTTACACTAGTAGTACTTGCATTTAATTTATCCGAATTTCTATCTATAGATTCGTCTACGAAAGTAACGAATTGTTCATACATTCGTTCAAGATCAATTTGATTATCTTTGGCTTGAAAAGTTTCATGATGAAAGTATGAGAGTTTTTTCCAAAGGTCATTTGTCGTTTGACATAATAAAATTCTTTCATATTCAATTCTAGGCAAAGCTTTGTAAATCATTATTTTTGCTTCCATATTTTTGTGAAATTTTCTTTTAAAATTATCACTTTGATTTTCAAAATCTATTTCTGTTGGTTGAAAATTACCAATTGAAATAACATGCCAAAGATCTTGATCAATAGATTTCACATAACTTTCGAATCTATTTTTCCATTGAATAAGGTTAATATTTTCGAAAAGTGGTGGTTTTTGCAAAGAGTGCCCTTCTAGATATCTTTCAGACTCCATAGATCGATTCAAGTTTTAAAGTACAATATACTTTAAAGTTCATGAGTTACCCGCTCTGATACTAATTGTAGAAACTAAAAAGGGGGGGGGTTGAATAGTTTCACCGTTTATAATTACGTTTTAATATTTTTAGTTCCTTTTTGTTCTTTTTGAAAACCTTTTGATTCGAAGTTATATGATATCTATCTTTTGTATATGAGCACAATAATAATGCGTAAAGTAAACAAAGTAAAGACAAGAGATAAGGAAAGAAAACAACCAAAACGAGACATGGAGATTTATAGTGGTTCGGCACGAAGCTCACTCTTCGCCCTACTCCACTCCTCGAGTACCACACTCGAGAGTTCACAATCACTATGTCAACACACTCCCTTTAGGCGGAGCAAACCGTACACCAATGTTTACACTAATTTACGACACTAAGCGAAATGTCGAGTCCTAATCCTAGCTAGAACCAATCTACAAAAAAGCCCACGTGGCTACATGGACGTACACCTCGTCCACTTGAATCTTCACCCAATCCAAGTCTTCACGAAACTTCACCTGGTCCTAGTCTTCACACACGGACGATCACTCTGTCCTAATCTTCACACGGACGATCACCCCGTCCTAATCTTCACACGGACGATCACCCCGTCCTAATCTACAAACTATTACAAGGACTTCACACTCCGTACCGATCTATACTAACACAACTAGTCACGACTCACACACAAGTCGGATACACTAATATACAAGAATAGAGTTTAGAGGAAGAAGAGAATCGTAACACTAGTTACGTGTGTGTGATGCCTAATCTATAACACTTCATTTCTTGATGAATACGAGCGTTCTTTTCTTGCACTTGGAGATAGAGGATATCGGGATCACTTATAAACATATATCAACACGTTATAGTGATCAAAGAAAAGAGGAAGAAAGAACAGAATGTTTTTGTGCAAAGAGGCTTGGTTTTTCTGCAGAGAATAGTGTAGTATTTATAGACACCAGGAGGAGCGGGGACGGTCCCTTAAACCTTGGACGGTCCCTTATATATACGGGACCGTCACATGTTTACGTGACTGTCCCTACAAACGCTCCCATTTCTGTCCTGGTGTGGTGAAAATTTATCTAGTTTTAGGCGGGAAAACTAGCTATTACAAAATTTTGAATTCAAATATATTTTCTTATTAAAACATTTCTTTATAATTACAAAAATACTTTTGTAAAAATGTGAGGTTTTAAGAAAATATTTTCTTTGATCACTTAACTAGTATTGGTATAGTGTTTGTTCATACCTGAAGTGACGTTGTAGTCGAGACGTTGTCGAAACGAGTTTTCTCGATCAAAAACTTATTAAACGTAATTTTACGTAACGTGTTTTTATATTTTGTGATTATCAAAACGTATAGAGACCAAATAATGCAAATGACGTTTTTGACATTATTTGTATTAACAAATACCATCAAGCTCATATGCATTCAGATTTAAAGACCATCAAGATCATCCGCCATCAAGCTCAAATGTTATACTTCAATTTGATGGAAATAGACATTGTAAAAGGAGGTGAATTATTATTTTATTTTATTTTTTGCTTTAACCATTAAAGACTTTTTGCCCAAGAGGCCCACATAATGCATGTATCCATTCACGCCCTGGAGGACGTGCGTACGGCTGACATCACGCTGATACTACGCTGATTTCATGTACAATCGAAAGGATGGGCTCGCACGCCACCTAAACGACTGATTGACGTAATTCAAATTATTTCAAAAATATTCTTTGCATTTCCCACGCAAACATTATATGCTACCTTATCCTGATACGACTCAAACGTCACTAAAGGACAATCGGCGTTTTACGCAATGATTATATGTCTGGAAAGTTTTGGCTTGGAAGCGTATCGGCTAGGGGGACTTTGTTATCAGCCTCGCAAAGTAACTTAACAGCTTGATAATCACTATCATTAGTCCAACATCATACCATTAGGTCATTTTATCATACTAGATTGAGGGGACTTGATAACGTATCAATATCAATGGCTCAAGCCTATTAATGACACGCCAAAGTCAAGCCCATCATAAATATTTAAACAAGGCCCATTATCAAGGCTTGATAGGCCCAACCACATTCACAGGCCATGCATGGTCTGGGAAGACCTCTCATGCTATGTCAAATACACGCGTGAGAGAAATTGTCTCCCAACTGTCACTAACAGTTACGATGTACTACACATATGACATTAGGAGACACACAGATAGGAATATCTGAGAAGGGCACGGCCTGGTATAAGCCAAGGAGGAGCTTCCACTTGTTTCTTGTCTCTACACTGGATGATCAACATGTGGTCTGTCTTACAGTCGTCTGATCATCTTTGTGTGGTTTATCTTTAAACCCTAAATGCCTCTTGTAACAACTCAAAAATTTTACGTTAATATTTAAACATTTTATCCCAAAAATCGCGTACAATTTTGTACTTTAAATATAATCATTAGGTTATCCCGCGCGTAACGAAAACTGACTCTGAATATTTTTATCGTATTAGATAAAATTCTAGTCCACTTATAACCAATATCTGGAATTTTAAAATTTAATTTCAAATGTTACCAAATAGACCGTGTGTTTTACGAGTCTAAACTCACGTTTTAAGCATTTTTACTTATACACAGACTTGACCTATACCTGCATCGCATTTTCTAAGATGTTTAGATACTTTTACATTTTTGGAAAAAGTCAAACAAATTTCCCTCCTCCTTTGACCATAAAATCATCTCTTGATTTTTAACACTTCCGGTTTTAGGTTTAACGAACATTTAGCACCAACCGACACTGGACTAGGTCCAGTCTAGAAATTATAAGCCTTTTAAGTTCATAATAATCATATTAGAAAAGCCACATTCCACTTTTTCCATTTTTAAGTAAACTTGGTACGTTTTACGTATTACGCGTTTTTAACCTACGTTTTCAGGTTTTAACAGCGTATACGCGATCCATTAAATTGATCACTCATTTTATATGCTAATATTAAGTATATTGATGAGTTTAATCATTTCTACAAGTTTCATATTTTTATGATACCCGATTTTACGTTTCGCGATTTAAAAACTTACCGTTAGCGATTACCGGGACCAAAACTCACTCCTTAAATCAAGATAATATCAAAATGACCAACCAAGTCATCCATATATTCATATGGACGAAATTTATGCAAATCACCAAGCCTTGGTGGCTTGATGATGATCCATTGAATTTTTATGCATTCATGTGTACCAATTTTAACCATTAGTTCATTATACTTCATGTGTAACTATTTTTAACCACAAATAAGCAAAGTTACTAACCTCCTCAAATTTCTATAAATACAAGACTCGTTCTTTCTTCATTTTCACTCATAAAAACCAGCCACAATATACTTCCAAGAGAAGTCCATGCTTTGATTTCCAAGCTACAAATTCTACATCATTTCTAAAGCTCTTGTAAAGCTTTACTTGATTCTTGTTCTTGTTCTTTGTTCTTGATTCTTAGTTCCCTTTTAAGTAAGAGCAAAAGTTGTAAGACGAGCTTATACTCAATCTCATCATACCTTGATTTCATATTTTTATTATGCTATGTATGCTTGTATATTGATCATGATGTTAAAAGTCTTAAAACATTAGTAAAACATGTTTATGAATTCATTATCTTATGCTACTTATTTCCTTCAAAACCATGAACCTATGATACTAAATATATTCTTTTAGTATTGGAGAAACTCAAGATAAAAACTTAAACTTTGGAATCATGTAAAATGGATGTGTAGATTAAAAGTTGTAACTAGTTAAAGACTTCTAAAGAAAACTTGGTAATATGCTAAAATGATTATGTAACGATTTTAAATCGCGTTTTTAAGGCCCTTCTAGTCCGAATCATGAAAAGTGTAAAACACGAAAGTTGTCCAGAATGATGTTTTACATCTAAAATTGTGAGGTTTTGGCCTAAAAATGCAAATGAGGGCTGTTTTCTATCAAAACTTAAGAGGACTGTTTTTAACTCGAATTTGTTAAACCAAAATCTAATTTTTATGGAACATGTTTTATTTTCAAATCAAGTAACTTGCAAAATTTATTATTTTTTGTAAGAATGTAACATACCACATTAACATAAATTTTCCTAAATTTATTTGACAATCGAAAAGGTAGATTTTACAATCGGCGAGAAATATGACCAAAACAAATTTCTAGTTTATTAATATAACATGTGTAATTTATAACTTGCGTAAATCATGAAATTTAGTTAAAACCCATTAAACAAGATGTAAACCAATTAAATTCATAACCATGTGACTATTTTAACACATATGTCATATAATTAAATAAGCAAAATATATGTTTTACATATTAAGTACTATATTAGTAGGGAATTTAATATGAGGGGCTTCATTTGGGTAAACGTATCGACGAGTTGCTGGATTTACGATTTAAAGTATCCTAGCTCCTCGGATGTTTGCTACATGACCTCTGAATTATGATAGCCCGAACAGTAGTGCGATATTTAACTTTTATAAACCAGTAATCCATTTTTATAATGACATACACAAAGACTATGAGTTACAGAGTACAACATTATGATCAATATAATAGCTTATATAGACTTGTCATATTTTCACATTCCAAAAACTAAGACACGATATCATATTTCTAAGTTGTACGTAGAGGTTTTCCCGGCTTATCCATCGATTGCATTATACACTTAACCTCATAACTCATAGTGAGTAATCACAACCCCTCTTTTACTTTTTTAAATCATTTTGGGGTGGAATGCATGAATTATATTGTAACTAAATTGACTTATTATGAACTAATGACTTGTTATGGATCCTTTAGTATATTTTGAACTTATAATGTACCGTACGTACTATATGATAATTCTCGCCATATCGGTTGAGTGACATATTTTAAAGTTTCCCATGTTCGGAGCATACTTGACAATAATTCTCGCCATGTTGGTGGAGTGACAATAATTCTCGCCTTGGTGGTGGAGTGACATATTTTAAGTCTCCCTTGTTCGGAGCAGTACAAAAGAGTCTCCCTTGTTTGGAGCAGTGCATAAAGTCTCCATTGTTCGGAGCAATAGTATGGATAGCGCTATTAGAGGTCGGCCAACCTCTCGTTCACTATGTTACGGAACGCATATTATTTATTTGTGGGGCATTTCCGCGTACTTTATTATATATATACTAGGTGCTTTTATTACGAACTATATTATATGCAATGGGATGTGAACACATAGGTTACAAGTCTTGTATGGGCGAGACTTGCAACTGGATGGATTGACATCGCCTTTGCTTTGTGTACATGTTTATCTGAGCAACACTAAGTCTCCCTTGTCGACGGAGCAACACTAAGTACAATTATGTGAACTATTATGACTGTATGTGTGCTTGACTATAATATGTACTATTTTTTATGCAATGAGTTGTGAATACATAGGTTACAAGTCTTGTATGGGCGGGACTTGCAACTGGATGGATTGACATCGCCTTTGCTTTATGTAGACATGTTTCTTTAAATAGACTTTCGTACTATACAAAACCTGTGTGCTCACCAACTATGTTCATAGTTGACCCGTTTTCTCATGCATTTCAAGTGATCGTCAGTAAGTTATTTCATGAAGAGTTTTGCATAAGGAGTGTTCATGTGTCATGCTTTATCGTTATGTACAAGACGTTATCTTTTGAAAATAGAACTTTATGTTTAAATTGCCGATGTTGGTTAAAACAATATTGTAATAATGTACTTTTTCCTTAATGTAAATTATGGTATTGTTCTATATCTCTTTTGTGATGATTATTGATTATGCTGCACCTCGCATTTCCGCCTTCGACGATGGTGTTACACCTCCCTATAAATAGAAGGCATCTCACACCCTAAAACGGGTTCAGAATCCTCTCTACACTTTTACACACTATTTCACATAGTGAAAACACACACACACACACACACATACACTCACACACACACACACACGCACACACACTTAGATGGTTTGTTTGAGTGTTACTCAAGCTCTTGATTCCTAACTAGCAGGGTACCCGCGCGATGCAGCGACGTGTACCCTGTGACTATCTTTTCTGGCAATGTGATGTTAAAAATGTTTTTTTTATATAATAATGTAACGTTCACTTTTTTATTTTTTAGTCGAGTGAGATATCGGTCGAGGGGACGAACCCTTCGTCAATTTTGGAGCAGAACCGACCCAGTTTGACCCTCATGCTGCAATGGCGGCGACCGAACCGGTCGACCGACCACTGCGGGCAACCTAATGGCTTTATTTTTAAGTGCTTGACTTAGTAGCTTGATTAGATTGTACATTGTGGTTAAATTGTTGTATATTTTGGTGATTGGGTGAATTAAATAGTGTATTAATTGTATGTGTTGAATAGTATTATTTTAGTTGTATTTGTGCTTCATATAATTGTAAATTATGCTTTTTTACTTGTATTTGCTTAAAAATCTATACTAGGAAAGCTTAAAAAATTAATAAGAGAGAAGGTACAACATGCATTATAAGGTAGTATAGATGATACCTTTGGGTCCTAACAACGCAACCATCCCAATCTGATATCAATCACGTGTTACATCTTATATATAAACATCAATAATGGTAAACCTTTTGATAATATAAACATACAATCACTATAGTATATACTTTTACAATTTCATAAAATGTCTTATATAACATATGCATTAAAAAAAATGTGCATTAAATGTATTAAAATTATAAAGGAGGTTAAAATATTAGAACCTTTTTATGTAAGTATGTCACATAGACATCAAATAAATGTGCATTATAATTAAAATGAAACATAAACATTTTTATCAATTTAAACATTTTCATAAACTCGCCAGATGCCCTAACTAAAAGTTACTCGTACTTTTTAAGTTAAAGACTTCAAGTAAACTTGCTTAAAAAGCAATCTCAAACACAGTTAAATTTAGAGGTCCGGGTACGGTGGCTATTGGCTTGAGCCATAGTCGACCGCACGAGCTATTGACGCGACGAACCATACCGAGGCTGGGCTGGTAAGGTCTGGCGCCGTGGCCACCAGCTCACGCCTAAGCAATTTTTTCCTTTTTGTTTGTTTGTTTCTTTTTTGTTTATGTTTGTGATGTTTTGTGTTTGTGTGATCATACTGTGATGTTTTTTTTCTTTTTTTTCTCTTTTGTGGTGTGTGTGTGTGTGTTTTGCAGGTACGTGAAAGGAAGAAGACGATTAGATGTGGTTATGTGGTTGTAGAAGTAATTTCTTGCAATCACTTCGGACAAATGAAGGGAGCCTTTCGGTTGAACTAGATGAGGGTTCTTCCGAGAGGCTTGCGTATCGGTTCCTTCATTCTACCAGGATCCTTCGGTATCTGTACACAACAATACGCGTTAGGCTCGCCCCAGGTGTTACCCCAGGACCCACCTCCGGCGTGAGAGTAAGTATCGGATATACCAAAAGGTTATCAACAGTAATAGATAGTAAATGTGTGTCTTAAAAGTCTGGTGAAAGTAGTGAATGGGCTGGGTATTTATAGTACCCAGCCTTGGTACCTGAAACGGCGGCGCCGGGTTTTCAGGGAACATGTCACTGACACAATCCCGTAAATCCCCGGGGAGGGGGGCGGTGGCTTCTGCAGCTACCATCTGTCCAAAAGGTAGTGCCACTTGTCCTATGTCCTACAGTTGCGCTGGCCGGACGAGCTAGTGCCTTTCGGTTCATGCCGGATGATTTTACGCCGTCCGGATTGCCGGACAAGTCAGGCCATCTGAACACATACACCTACATGTCCCCCCCAGTATCATAGTATCGGTTTCACTGATAGTGTGATACTATGAAAATTTTGGCGTCTGATTCTACTAATTCCGAAGGGCTTAGTCCGTTCGTGATCCGATGGGCCGATTCCCTGCATAAACTGCCAAAAACCATTATTACCTCTTTTTAAGGATAGCCATCATTTTTACTGAGGTTCTGAGATGTCGACACATGCATGCGCGCGTATCGCACGAGTGAGGAGGTGCCACCTCACCCGTTGACAAGGCACGTCGTTTCATACTCTTTCTTTTCGCCTATAAATAGCGCCATTTCTTTCATTTTTCTCTTTTTACTACCGTAATTTCCTGCTCCAACAAACTTTTTGTAGCATCTTTCTGAGAGGTTCACTTCTTCTTGATCCGAGCGATTTTATTTTGCCATTCGGTTAACCATGTCGAATTTTCCCTCTTCAATTCATGAGGAAGACACCTAGGAGGCCGGGGGTTTCTTCCTAAGTTCGATGTTAAAAAGTACACCTCCCTAATGAGCGAGGGGGATTTATAAATGGTGACCACGGACGTGGGTATACCGGAGGACCTACATCCGAGATTACCACCGCCGCACATGACGATGGATCAATTGCCGGGCGATGCCATTAGTCTAGATGTGGAGTATTTTTTTGAGGGTGGTCTCAGCGTGCCCTTCTCTACTTTTTTGCTGGGTATCATCAGGTATTACAAGGTACATATCTCCCAGTTGGTGCTGCTAGGATTACACCGCGTCACGCTTTTAGAGGTGTATAGCCGAAGCTTGGACGTCGTTCCCACCACTTCCTTATTCCGGGCCTTCTATAAACTGAGTAAGCAAGGTCATTGGTTTTCTTTTGAGAAACGAAGTGGCAAGGAGAAGAGGGTTTGTTTCCGGGAGATTCTGACCGGACTGAAGGGTTGGAAAAATGATTTTTTCCTGATAGATAGACGAGCGATCCCCTTTGCCATGCCCTGGAGGTACCATGACTCTGATATTTCAGATCCATACCCAAGTGGTGAGTTCAGTATTGCGGATTCCGAGAAGCTGGCCGCAAATATAATTGATTTTATTCCCATTCCCAAAGGCTTTCTATATGCCGTAGGGCTGACCTCACATTGGGAGCATCCCGGCCATCGGACCGTGCTAGCAGACGCCGAGGGCAACGGTATAGCTTTGCACATCTTGTCTCTACTTCCCTAATCGATTTGTGTTAGGTATGTTTGTTCCTAACTGTTTCGTGCTCTTTTCCCTTTTGCAGTCGTACCGATGTCTGAGTACTTGATCAACCCCGAGGTTCGCGAGGGTGTTTCAATGGTCAAGGGTGATGAGTACCGTGAGGGTGAAACTCACGAGTTGCACGTGACTTTTCCTGCTCCCTAGAATGCCGATATACCGTAGAAGACGACCGAGGAGATGAGGGTTGAGGAGGCCGATGTACGGGTCTTGGAAGCCAAGCGTAGAAAACAACAGCAGACCGTCACTCGGGATGCTCTGAAAGCCCAGAGGGGAGCAGGGGTTAAAAAGGGGCCAGTGCGTGTTCAGCATGGCGAGGGTAGTAGTGGTGTGCCCCGTCCGACTAAAAGGCGTAGACCAACAGAGGCTCCCGTGGTGGATTTAGAACCCGACTCACCGGAGGTTGAGATTATCCCGGAGCCTACCCCTATCCGGTCACTTCATCCGAAAGACATCGGGAGTCAACCGGAAAGACCAAGCTTTGCCTCCGGAACTGCTGATGCTGATGAGTTAATTGTACTTACCCTGCGTTTGTCTCATTCCCCTCCACTTTTTTGATAATGATCATGTTTTTCTCCTTTCAGGGGGTTCTTCCGTAGTAGCTTCTGGTCATGGCAAGGTTAAGATCGCAGCCGCGAGTGATCCGGCAGCGGTGTTTGTCCTGGAATGGTCAGTCAAAAGAGGGGATCATTTGAATAGAGGGGTTGTTTGCAAAGATTTGATGATGAACCTGCCCACTCCCCGAGAGGAGTTTTATTTGCGAAGCTTGGGCGACTCGGAGGCCATTCAGAGAGGCTGGGTATTATTGGGTCGGGAGCGGCCGCTCATTTGGACATTCTTGGCCGGTATGAGGCCCTTCTAGAAGAGTATAAACAATTGTACCGCACCCATGAGGAGTGCGAGAATGCAGCTCAAGAGGCAGAGGAGCTTCGGAAGTTGAAACATGAGCATGCCAGCTGTATAGTGAGGGAATCGGGTCTGAAGGGTCGTCTTTCTCAGTTGAAAAAGACAAGAGATGAAGGAAGGAGGGTTTCTGCAGACCAAGTCAAGACCTTGGAATACGAGCTGAAGGATGTCAAGGGAAAACTTGTTATCGAGGAGGGGGAAAGTTCTAAACTGTACAAGGAAAGGACCGACCTGGCCGTTAAATTAGGCCAGACGGACATCGAACATCACCAGCTGGTGAAGGAGTTCGTTCCGGAGATGGTTCGTCGGCTCCTGAATAGCCACGAGTACAAACAACGTTTGGCCGAGCCTTTTAGCTTGTCCTCCTAGTCCGGGTTCTTAGAAGCTGTCTCCGTAGGTCGTACGCCGGAGGATGTGGCCAAAATTGTGGCAGAGACAGATAATCTGGATGTGGAGGCTGACAAAAGGTTCGACCCTTTGTATGATGGACTCTTTTCTGCGGAATATCCATACATCCGGAAGGTGAGCGATGCAGCGGATAGGCCTCTTCCGGAAATAATGGCCCTGTTTCCTGATCCCGCACCTAGTGACTCTTCCACCGAAGGCCCCTCTGCTTGAAGAATATTTTTCCGGAAATCTTTTGCTCTGTTTTGAACAACTTTGGTGTAAGGCCCTCGGGCCGTTAGTTTATCTTACGAACAGTTAATACAATTAGAACAAATGTAATGATTGATGGGCTGCGTGATCAAAAATACTTTTTGTGTGCTTGGAAATTATGTAATACCATTTACTTTGTTATTTCGTACTTCCTCACCTGTGTCCTTCAGCAACTTACCTTTCGTCTGGGTTGCATGATCGTTTCCTAACCGAACATTGACCACTAATCTCCGGAGGGCACGAACCTCTCGGATGGATCATTTTCGACTTATGTTTGGAAGGCAGCGGCTACCCCTTTTTGGGTATTAACCATCTTTGGACATTGACCACAAACTCCCGGAGGGCGTGAACCTCTCGGGGGGCCATTTTCTAATTATGTTCTATAAACAATAAACATTGATCACTAATCTCCGGAGGGCACGAACCTCTCGGAGGGACCACTTTCTAATTATGTTCCAGCCTTTCCGCCAGGACTTCGAACATTGACCACAAACTCCCGCAGGGCGTGAACCTCTCGGGGGGCCATTTTCTAATTATGTTCGGCAAACAATGAACATTGATCACTAATCTCCGGAGGGC